>JACMIF010000058.1:24699-60686 GCA_014805445.1 Diplogasteroides magnus | reverse complement strand
CCCCCACCCCCCCCCCGCCCGCCCCCCCCCCCCCCCCCCCGCGCCCCCCCCCCGCCCCCCCCGCCCGCCCGCCCCCCCCGCCCCCCCCCCCCCCCGTAAATGGTTGGTTGTCGTACCTGTTCTCCCAATCGTAGCCTCTCGTGGTCTTGTTGTTGTTTGGCGTGTACAAGGTTATGTTGTAGTAAGGGGAAGTTGAGTTGTGTCAGTCCTGTATCAAGGGCATCCACTTCTCTTTCAATGCTTTCCCTTACAGAAAGTCTCGTTGATGGCTGCAATACACTCAATATTTCCCTTGGATTGGGTTTCAACAAGGCATTTTGTGTTTATTCCGCCCACTTCTCGCAAAGGAGCTAACAATTTGTGTTCACACCAAACATGAATAGATGAGAATAGAAACTGACTTGGAATGAGTCGAGTGAAATAGAAGGGACCATTGTTGTATGCAATTCCTCCTCTGAGAATGAAGACGTTGATGCCATCTCGAAGGATGATTCAGAACACGATGTGCTACAATGTGCACTTGTCATTCTACTCTTGTAATGGGAAGGTTAACCTGCCAGATGCAGAAGTATGAGATGCTTGTGAGGGAGTGGGAGAGTGACTTCCTTGTCTTGGACGTATACTTTCCAATGAAGATGCATGGCTCAATTGGTCATCAACCAATGGTTCCTTGAGTTGAAGAAGGGACACAATGTGCATTCCCTCGTTGTTATTGTTCATTTCAAGTGGAAAGGAGGCTGCCATGCCTGAAGACTCTATTCACAACGAGGACAATGGAATAGATGGAGTCTGTGCTTGAAGAAGGAAGGAGACTCTACGGGTACTCACATTTGTATCTGTGTACTCAGAATGTAAAGAGAAGTAGAGATGGAAAAGAGATGAAAGATAAGTAGACAATCGAATAGACTCACAGTCTAAGGAGTGAACATTGGACACTTGAAGCTGTTGTCGTATGCATGCAGTATGGGCATGTATACAGACAAGAGAGGAGGAAGAAGGAAAGAGAAGATAGGAAAGGGTGCAAGATTGTTATCACAATATGATAGTACGAATAGGTTGTCAGAGAAGGGGAAGGAGACGGACTGAGAGGATCTGCGGTGTGTCAACATTACCAATAGACAGAGATGAGAGAGTGCAGTATGATGTAGAAGGGATATTAAACTATCTTAGAATAGGAGAGGGGATTAGGTTTGAAAACCTTGGTGGAAAGGATGAGACAATGAAGGAAGGAAAGAGAAGATAATGGAATGAGAAAGGAGTGGATGTGTATGTTGGAGGGACAGGGAGGAAGGAAACAGATGAAGAGAAAAGGGAGATGAGGGAGGGAAGGAAGGGAGGCTGTCCTTAGGCCAAGTCTTTTCCCCTCTCCCCCTCTATCCACCCGCACTCATTGCAGTATGTCGCAGTTGACTTGTTACCAAACCGTGACACAATGTCTATCTGGGGTGTTGTTCATAGAGAGAGAGAGAGAGAGAGAGATGTCCCTCTGGACACGAATGACTAGTCCTGAATGGACAAAAAGTGAATGGAATGACATGTGCTTGTGAGGGGATTGACCATCATTTTCTATTTATGATTGCATTGGAAGATGTTAGAGTGAAGAGAATGAATGATTCAAAGGGAAAGATGTCAATTGCAGATGACTACGAATGAGGGATTGACGATGTTTGCAAGACTAGATGAAGATACTGAGACTGAGACTCCTTCATCATCTGTTTCCATATTGGGAGGATTGTGGAGAGGTAAGAGAAGAGGAAGAAAAAGAAGGGCAAAGATAAATATACAGGATGGTTCAAGGGAGACAATACAAGAAGTACTACACAAGTCAAGAATACAGTTGATACTGAAAGTATGCATTCAAATGGAAGTGATCACAAGGAAAGTCCATCCAATGGAGAAGGTAATATTGGCATTATGAAGGGGATATGCATGGGTAATATGAGATTAGAGAGAGAAGGGTCAAGGGAGAAAGAAAGAGAGGAAGAAGGTACTGCTCATCTTATTTGCATGTGTCTACACGTTGAAAGAAGAGAATATGATGAATGGATTGTATTGGTAGAAGAAGATATGTGAGGGGGACCCTCAAGGGACTATTTATCCTTCCCGTTCAATAAGATGCAAAGAGGCCTCGAGATTGAGAGCTAAGAGAGAAGGCAAAAGAGGATTTGAACTCGATATGGTAGAATAATGAAGGAAAGGAAAAGATTGAAGGGAGTCGTCTATGAGCTATAATATGCAATGTGCGATTGTCGTAAAAGAGGAAGAGGAGAAGAAGGATGAAAGAAAAGAGAACGATTAAAGGGGGAGAACGAAAGACATCGACATCTTCTCGTGTTTCTTCTGTTTTTGCAAGATCGAATGAAGGAGGTCTCATTGACTACAACAGGTTGTTGTGTGAAAGAGTGATTGAGTGAATGAGAGATTAAGATCTGATCATCGTCAATATTGGATGCCTGATTCTACTGGAAGGGTTTGTTATCAATGTGAGGCGAAGTTCTCTACTGTCAAAAGGAGACATCACTGCAGGTGGGGATTCTTTCCGTTCCATTCACAATATATACATTATAGACTGTGTGGAAGGATATTCTGTAGTAAATGCTGCTCCCATCGAGTCTCAGGAGCACAATTTGGTACGTTGAATGAGAGGGAATTGAGGGAGGTTGGAAAAGAGGGAAGAAGAACTGGAAGATAAGAAAAACAGACAAGGAGTGTAATATAGAATGGAGACTGGGCAATGGGTGAATTGTGAATGGAAAGAGAGTGTTGCCATTGACAGAATGGTTGGTTGACAGAACCTCTTTGTAATTGCATTGTCTCGTCTTCTCTTCTCTTCCCTCCCCCAGGACCACATCACAAATTCAATTTGGCTTATTACCGCGTGTTACGAACAGCAACGTCATTAGGGGGAGAGAAGTAGGAGGAAGGAAGGGAGGAATTGTGACTCTTCCCCTTTGAATCATCCATGACACACAACTGACGACATTATATACATTTGACAATTGACTTTGTATATGAGAATACGTTCAAAGCAATATCAGACTTGGAAAAGTCCCCGACTTAGAAAAGTGGCATGAATGCCTTTCAAGTCACTAAAGTAGAGCGGCGTTCAGGTAACTCAAGAAATTAAAAGCCGCCGCAGGCATTCAAATGCCTACAAGTCTATTAGATTTCTAATATTGTTTCATTAAGATCACCATGGAATAGACTTGCAGGGGTTGAATACCTCTACGCGGCTTTTGATTTCAGTAACCTGAACGCCGTTCTCCTTTAGTGACTTGAACGGCGTTCATGTCACTTTTCCAAGTGGACGTCCACACTTCCTGGTTTATTTATTTATTTTCTTTGTTATTTGAAATGAATTATTTAGGGTATACGGGTGAGCTTCGTCTGTGTAAGTACTGTGTGCGTACTGTTAGTGATTACTTGCCTCCTCAAGATGATACAAGTCCATCGATAAATCAGGTATAACATAATACAAGTTATAATAGAGATCTCTACATTCTGTACAGAATGTAATTGCATCGACATCCACTCTCAATTCTCCCCTTGGTGACATTCCCTCCACTCGTCCTCCAATATCTACAGTATCTGCTGGTTCCCTTCACTGGTCTGATACTCCAACTACAAGGTATACACAGAAGTATAAACTATTCAATCATTCTCTCTCAGTTGGCAATCCAAGCCCATCGAGAATTCAACCCTCACAAGACCTGCCATTGGATCAAATACTCAATTACTCAGTGTGGCAGACTTGTGCAGTTTACAAGAGAATGGAATAGATAGGAGGGGAAGTACTGCCGGTATGCACGGGATACTGTAAGATGAAGTGAGTGGATGGTCTTACAGAAGCATCAATGGGAGAGGAAGAGGAGAGTGGACCTGAATGGGTACGGTCAATGAATATGACTGGAGGTGCGAGAATGAATAGAAGAGAAGAGAATGAAATGATTGAGGAGTGAAAGAAGGATGGTCATTAGGAAGAGAAGGAGGAAGTAGTGATGAAGGAACAAATACTATTGGAATCAATACTCATAACAATCAATCATCACCTGCACCATGTAGTCCATCAAGAAGACCAACTAGTATTGATGGAGAAAGAGAGGTTAGAAAGGAGGAGAGATGGAAGGAGAAGGAGGGATATAGATGAAAGGACGAAGAATAGAAGAGGATGATACTGAAGGGGCATTCGAGAAGAAGGCACTTAGAATGTTAGACTATCTACTAAAGAGAGAAGGAATAGATAAGGACAGGTGGGATAGAATGGATGATATGTATGATATGGAAGGATTTAGATGGAGAGAAATCATTATTGGTACATCACGTGAATTGGCATCTGTTGTGGAAGTTGATGTTAGAAGAAGGGACAATATGAACATTCTACAGTATGTTCATGTCAAGAGATTGGCATTGGAAGAGGATGTTGTACATGCAGAAGTGAGTGAAGAGAAGATAAAGGGAAGAGAAGAGGAATTGAGGTTGTAAGAGGAGTTGTATGCAGTCAATCAGTCACTCATTCACAATCAAATTGTGAACTGAGGGATGCATCTGTCATGTTAGTTGCAGGTCCTCCCACTCATTCTACCGTATCCCATTCATTCCTTGCAGGTTCAATTGAATACGAAAGAGGACCTGGACGATTGGCCACCCTTGAGCCAATTCTTGCACAGGAACAAGAGTTTCTAGCTAAACAGGTATGACAAACGGTTTTGTTGAATGAATGATTGTATTTGTCTAGGTGGAACGAATTCTTTCTCGTCGTCCTTCTGTTCTTCTTGTTGAGAAAGGAGCATCTCGTATTGCTACTCAAGTGATTCATGTATTCCATTACAGTACTCATAGTGTATTGTAGCTTCTTCACAAGGCTGGTGTACGTACAGTACTTGATGTGCGTCCCTCTGTATTGGGAAGAGTAGCAAGGAGTACAGGGGCTGATATTCTCCCTAGTAGTGATGCACAACTCATTCAACAGAACATAGGTGAGTGAATGGAATGAATGATTGGATGAATGATACTGTAGGATTCTGTCCTGTCTTCACTCAAAGAACAGTTCGTATGAGAGGAGGAAGAGACAAGTGTCTACTTGTATTCGATCAATGTCCTCCTGATAGAGGATGTTCTGTCCTTCTCTATTCACGATCACCAAGGGAATTGAAGGCTGTTAAGAAGGTGAACAACTATCATTTGACTGTCATTCATAGTGTGTATCTACAGGTTCTTCAGTCTATGATCCTTCTCTACTATTCAATGTCACTCGAGAAAGCATATCTCAAATTGTTTAATGTTCGATTAGAATATCGAAGTTCTCTGTGTGAAGTATGCGAGACGAGAAGATTGAACATCGACCATGAAGGAGAAAAGGTAATAGAAATAGAGGAAATGGAAGAACTTGAATAGTTAAGACTCCATTGGAAGGAGCACTTGACAATGCAGTCCTTTCTGTATCTCCTTATCTCGAAGTTGAACCTCCCTTCCTGGAAACATCGAAGTAGGAAATATACCCCTTTGACTATTACATAAGAATGTTAAGAGGCCGCGCATGTTCACTTCTCGATTACTTCAAACAACCACTGTATGCATTTGGAAATGATGAAGATTTCATAAGGAAAAGAGACGAAGATGAAGAAAAGGAAGAACGATCGATAATGATGCAAGTATGAGAATGATTGCATTACATTGTGTTATGAATGTTATTGAGCCTTCAATGGAAGGAGAACCAAGAAGTGGATTCACACGAAAGAAAGTGAATGGAGAAGATGATTTGGCCTTGTTTCGTGCTCGTGGAGGAGTGATGCTTAAGGAGAGATTGAAGAAGAGGAAGGATACACAATCTACAGTATGATCCTCCCTTCACTTACAGTACTCTCTTCTCTCTTAAGCCTCCTCTTCATTCTCCTCGTTCTCGTCGTTCTGATGTACTTGATCCTCTTCTCCATCAAAGAGTTGCTGTTCTCTTTGGTTCATTCTCCCAAAAGGTTTCCTTCTTCCTTTTCCCTTTTGCATTCTCTCCTATCAGAGTCCAAATGCTCCTTTCTTCTGTGTTCGTCCATGGGTCGTTTCAATGCAATTCTACGGTGCAAATGATATGACAATAGGGGAATTCCTCACAAGGTTCAATCTACTCAACAATCTATTGTATTGTCTGTATATAGATTCTGTTTCAACAAGGAATATGCGTGTCCCTCATCCAACTGCGAACTTGCCATGTTGGAACACAGCAGGAAACTTGTCTGTGGAAGAATCTGTGTGGAGGTTAGAGGGGGAGATCAGGGCTCAAAAAGTATCGTGGAGGTTAGAGGGGGAGATCAGGGCACAAAAAGTATCGTGTCTTGCGTTCCGTAGTCATCTAATCACCTGTTCATTTTTATGCTGGAGAGGTATAACAATTCTGAAAAAGTGCGGGGCGAGTCCCGCTTTTGCCCGTTTCGTTATGCATTTTTATGTGTGGGGGGGGGGGGATATACCACGGTAGTACACGATGTATTGTGACACTTAAGGTGACTACTCAACAAGTAACTGCTGCTGCTTCATCTGCAGCAATGAGTGCTGAGTTGTCAACTGGTGAGATAATGAGAGAATTGTCAAATGATGTCATGCATAGGAGATGAGATAGTTGGATGGCATTACTGTCCAACATGTAAGGCCTCTTCTCCTCTCGTTCCTTTGGATCAAAAAGTGTGGCATCTTTCATTGGTGAGTGTAGTCACTTAAGCATTTGTACAACTGTCGTATGTACACATGAGTATGACACTGTATTCGTCAGACATGACCCCTTCTGGTACTAAAGCAGAACTTTCGTGAAAAATTACCGGTTATCGGCGATTTAATGTGGGTGGTCAGAGCCACATCCAATAACAATATTTCTATAAATATTTTTAATGCGACGATTTCCGTGATCTACGCATGAAACTCTACTACGGATAAACTTTAACGAATTTTATGGAAAGTTGTGCCCTAGTACCAAATAATCGTTAAATACCGGCCTCATATGGGATATTTAGGGTAAACTTCTTGACTACTTGTCCCATTCTTCATTTTCTCTTGGAAGCGTCTCTTCCCCTGGTGGATCCAATTCTTGTCAGGTGCTATATCATTTTTTAAAAATAAATGTTGATCTAAAATCTCTTTTTCAGCACTGTTTCTTCCATGAACATCAACATTTTTTCTCCAGTGGAAATTTCGTGACCACTTTTAAAGTTTCAATGGTAATTTTTTTTAGTAGTAGGACTTTCTCTAAGAGCTGTATTGTTTTATAAAACGATTATATATAAATTTCTAAATATATTTGAAAAATATGGCCTAGTAAACGGGAATTGCTCCAGCGAACTAGTGGTAAATTGTCGGAACAATTAAATGTCGATCGAACCGAGTCAAGTCCGACAATTTCATTAATTTCATTTGTTCCTTTTGTATTGTATGTGTATAATTTGTTTAGATTCGTCCATATGATGTCCAATTCTCCGCCGTTCAATGTCGAATTGAGTCATCTCTTCTTTCACTTCGTTCACTTATCGATGGAGTCTCTCGTATGGCTGCCCTTGCACTTGAAATGAGGAGGTCATTCCCCTTCCCTTGTTATATCGCTCTCTTTCCTCTTTAAGTCTTGCATCCTCTCGATTGGCTGATAATCGTGAATTGCTCACTCAACTCAATTCATCTGCAGTCACTTCACTTGATCAACTTCTATCTTCAACTCATCAAATTGTCAAGTATGTTCATCTTTTTCATTTCAGTCATTCAGATATGATTGTGATATGACAAATAGAGGGAGTTTAGGGATCAAATGGAAGTTGTACAAGAAGTGCAAGGACAGTCAGAGACTCATCTTGCAAATAACCATTCATTGGCAGTCAAAGTGAGTCCTCCCCCCCCTCTCCAATCTTATTACATGTTCAGTCAAACGAGGCGGTGGTTGTGATTCGATCAGCTGCCTTTCTCCTTGTTTCACAATGGAATACAGAATGTGCAACATTGGCAGCACTTATGAGGACAATGAAGAAGAATGCAGGTTGATAGAGAGAGGGGAGATGAGATTGAATGAAGGAATGATTATAGATGACAATGGACTACCATCTCCATCAAAAGAATTATCACTCGACAAATTGGATGATCCATTCCCTTCATGTCTTCATTTGGCACTTCCAATTCCTCCACGGGCTCCTATTGTCGTTAGAGATTTACAAGTTTGCCTCTTCTCTCTCTCTCTTTTCATCCATTCTTTCTTCTCAGGATTCTCGTGGTAACAACAGCAAACCTGATGTTGGTTCGATTATTGCATATGCACTTGCATCTATTAACTATGAAGAAGGTATTGTTAGAGTTTGAATGGAATTGAATGAAAGATTGAAGGAAGGAGAAAGGCAAGGGAAGCAGCCGGGGGAGAGGAACCTGCACTCAATCTCAATGCGAGTAGTATATCGCTCGATGAGGTATCTGTTATCTTCTCTTCTCTCATTCACAGTCTTTCTCTATACAGGCTGCTGTGGCTGCAGAACATTTGGAGATTGAATTCAGTGATTCATCCACCAGTTATTATGTCAAGGTGTCATTGTTTCTATTGTCAGATTGTCATAATGTCTGTTATAGTCATACTATGCCGAAAGATTCCGTCTTCTTCGTCGTCTTCTTCTTGCAGAAGGAGAGAATTCCTTCATGAGATCTCTTTCTGAGACTAACATTTGGACACCACAAGTGAGAATGAAAAGAGATTACAGTGATGAAGAATGTATTGAAGGGAGGGAAGTCTGGTGCATTCTTCTACAGAACTTGTGATGATCGATTTGTAATCAAACAAATGAGCAGGTAGAAGAAAGAAAGATGAGGGGCAAGTATTGATTGGTACAGATTCGAAGTACAATCTTTTGTGAAGTTCGCCCCGAACTATCTAGACTATTTGAAGACTGCAGTGACTGAGAAGAAGTTGACTGCATTGTGCAAAGTGAGAGAGGGAGGGAATGAGAGTGAGGGATGGTTGTTGAGGTATACGGTGTATTCCGAGTATGCTATAAGAGTAAGAATGGACAACAGGCTAAGATGGATGTATTGGTTATGGAATACCTCTTCTACAAACACAGCATAAGTCAAGTGTGGGATCTGAAGGGATCTCTCAGGAATAGGTAATCGATTGTCAATCAATGGTTACAGTAGTAACTTCATTTGTGTTGCAGAATGGCGTCAACTGGAAAGAACAGCTCGGATCTCGTTTTGTTGGATGAAAATCTTATGAAGGATTTGTGGAATAATCAGGTATGTATAGTGTATGTTTGTAGTGTGATTGATTATGTGATCATTAAGTTGTATGTTCTTCCCCATTCGAAGGCAGCACTCAATCAGGCAATATCAAATGATTCGCATTTCTTGTCTTCTCAACTTGTCATGGACTACTCTCTATTGGTTGGAGTTGACAGTGAGAGTGAGTATAGAGGGAATGAGTCAGTTTATGTCTCTATTCATAGATGGAGAACTCATTCTTGGTATTGTTGACTATATGAGAACATACACATTGGATAAGAAATTGGAGAGTTGGGTCAAGATAGTTGCAATGCCTGGAACTCATCTTCCAACTATTCTTTCTCCACAGGTCATTCTTTTATCCATTCTCTCAACTACTCTTCCTTCCAGATGTATTGTACTCGATTCTCTGAGGCCATTGACTCGTATTTCCCAGTTGTTCCTGATCAATGGACTGGATTGGGATCAGTGGTATCCTATTAGACACACATGATAGTCTTCATTATGATAGGCTCAATGTGTTCATTTCTCTTCTAAAGAGCAACAAATTATATCATAGTATTTATATTACAGAGTAATTTATTTTTATTATTTATACCTGTAAAGTTTGTACTAGCATTTGTAAGAGGGTAAAAAAGTGCATTTGTCATTCGTCTATATTCTTTTCGCTTGACTTCTCTTGTAAGTAGAGAATAGGTGAATAAGAAGTGCACCTTTTTAAACCTTTTTAGGAAACGCTAATTTGTACCTTGTATTATGCGTGTGAAAACTCTATATGCATATCGATTACAAAATTATTATTGTATTGAATGGGAAGTGGTGAGCCTTCCCTCATGCTTTGTTTCCTTCCAAGCTGTCATTGTGCACTGTTTGACCAATTCTAGGTTTTTCGTTTTCGCCGGTAAAATATTCGACATTTCATTGATTTGTTTTGTCTGTTGAATGGTTATTGTCCATTTAAGTATCTATTTTTATTTTTTTATTTCTTGTTGTGGAAGTGTTGATGACATGACGTTATTTTCAGGAATCTTCAATGATCGGATGTCTCGAACTGGTATAGCGACTATGATGGATACAAAAGTGAAAAGAAAGAAGGTTGGAGGAGAAAGAGATATGGTAAGGATATGAGTTGATTAAGGGAGAGGATGCTGATGAGGCTGCCAGATTAGAAGAGGAACTCAAGTCATATGAGGAATCATTCGGTCTTTCCAATCAAGATGGTACACTAAAGGGAAAGGCATTCATTCGAATGGATATTGTCAATGCAAATAAGAGTGGTATGTGAATGAATGAATAGTTGATGGCCATGTTGATGTAGTGGGAGAAACGAAACCTTCTCTATATAAACCCGCTCTACCCAATCCATTGGCTACGAAGAAGACTCCCAGTCAAGCAGCCAAGAATACATTTGAAGAGGCAAAGAGACAAGCTGCCGAAAAGGTACGGTACAATGGATGGATACGGTAGACATTCCATGGTGTTTACACTTGAACATAACTGAGGGAAAGCTGGGTATAGCTCAGCACAATCATGTCCAACCTTCCCTCAATATCTGTTTCCTCGAGTTTCCCCCCTTTGACTCATATTCAAACTCCAGGGATTATTAATTGAGGCGCGGAAGATGTTGGAGGATGCCCATAAGGGCAAGCCAGGACCAGCTCCTACTGTAATTGTTCCCACTACTGCTCCTCCTGTCAATCGGTCTGAATTGTCTACTCTTTCAATTGCTTATATTCATTGTTGTAGTCCTCCAAAACCCGGAACATCTCGGGCGAAGGAAATTCAGAAGAGTAAAACAAGCAATTTGGATGCGTTCAAGGAGGAACTAAAGAGGTTGAATGACTTGTTGGAGAGGAAGATTGTACTGATTCATGTACAGGTTGCAAGCAGAAAGAGACAACAGGAAGAATGTGAGAGAACATTTAAAGAACGATTTGGGTGTCGATCAGGTACAGTATATTGTCCACTTTGAGGGTCAATGTTTATATTGAGGCACAGATAGACATTCTTGCTCCTCCAATTGAGAATCCTTATGTGAATGTAGGAAGTGGATCTGCAGAATTGGATGATAATTCCATCACGACCAATCTATACATTGGAAACCTTCCACTTACAGTTTGTTTATTTATTTATTTGTGTCTCCAGCTCAACCGACCCAACACGTGCTGTAGGAAGAGGAGAGAGAGGACTGGGGGAGGGTGCCCAGGTGGAGGTATCCAGTACCGAGAGATGGTACCTCTACGAGAACGCGAGAGCCGATAGAGCGAGACCTGAAGGAGTACTATTATAAGAGACACATTTCAATGTCGAGATTTGCCAGTAATTCAGGGTCGGATAATAGATGATTCCGAATAGACTTAGTGCCGAGAGAAGATGTACATAGGCCAGAAAGCTTAGCGAGAAAGCGAGAAGTTCGAAGTCCAAAGTCCAAATGAGTTCTTTAGTCGATTTCTTTAACAGGCTTTGTGACACTTCGTTATCTTATTTTCTCTACTCAATTAACATTGTCTCTTCAGGTGACAATGCAAGATCTTCTGGACACTTTTGGTACATTTGGACCCCTTGCATCGGGGAAGATACTGTATCCACGACCTGAAGAAGAGAGGAAAAGGTAGAAATGGACTCAGAAAGACATGTTTCACTGATTGTTTGTAGGGAATATCTGTGTGGATTCATAGCATATATGCACAGAAAAGATTTCGATCGTGCAATGGTACAACTTCAAGGTGAGTTATTGTGGATGATAGTGAAGGATTGAAGAATGTGTAAAGGACTTGTTATTCGTGGAGAAACAGTCAAGATCTCATATGCCCGTCAAGTCAACATTCCTCCTGTCGTACGTACTCCCACATTTGTTGTTGTCAATGCCTTGATTAAGCCGTTTTATGTACCTTCTGTTATGGAGAAACTTTCCTTTCCCGATCCCCCAACTGGTCTTCCATTCAATGCAACTCCACGTTCATCTGATCTTAGGGAATATCTTGAGAAATGGAAAGTAAGTCAATGAAAGAGAAGAGAGAAGGGAATGAGTTGACTCAGAATCTTCCCAAACTTGGCGGTACAGTACCCGAGAATGAAGAAGAACTCGCAGACTACAAGAAGGTTAGTTGTGCATTGTGAAGGAATACTGTATTGTGAGAGAAGTGATAGGAAAGGTAGTGGAGTCATTGATATCTCTTTGACTCCCCTTCCTTTGGGATTGGTGAAATGAGAGTAAGAAATTGTGTTTGCTCAGATGATCAAGAATGCTACTGTACGAGTAGTGATCCCAACTGACAGGTGCGTCTACCTCTACTCCTCATTCATCAACAATGGGGGCTCCTGGAGGGAATTAGAATGGGGTTGAGATAATGATATATTTCAGGGTATACGGTAAGCAAGAAGAGAGAAACTGAGAGTAGTACTGTAAGAGTGAATATGAAAGAGAAGGGAAAGTAATGGAGAATGATTCTTTCAGCAATCTTCTCGCAATCATCCATCGAGTAATCGAATTCATTGTGAGAGAAGGGCCATTGTTTGAGGCAATGCTCATGAGTAGAGAAAGTACAAATACACTCTTTCGGTGAGTGAATGAATGAAGAGTACTGTAGACAGAGGACATTTACAGATTCCTATTCGACAATCATCATCCAGCCCATGTCTACTATAGGTGGAGACTGTACTCTGTACTACAAGGAGAAAGACCAGTCATATGGAGAAGAGTGAGTGAATGAAGAGAAGGCAGAAGGAAAGATGGATGTTGAGGAGAGATTTCGTCTATTCGATGAGGGAAGTTGGTGGCAACCTCCTATTCCACCCCATGAACTACACAAGTAAGTGAAAGGAAAGGGAAAGAGATTCTATTAATGGACAATTAAGACAAATGCCTGAGAGTCTATATTACACTGCATTCAATGTTAGTGATCAAAGGGCCAAAATGGGATTGGTGGAAGTAAAGGAAAGAAGAAGAAGTCATGTAAGGAATAATGGAAGAAGAAGTTAATGAGATGATTGAGATGGATGAAAGAGAAGGATCATCTGAAGATAAGATTAAGAGGAAGAAGGCATATCTGTCTAGTAAGGATAGAGACAAACTAGAAGATATGATAAGAGAATTGACTCCTGAGAAAGAAGTGGTTAGTCACTGTCTCCCCTTGTCTTATATGTTGATTGTTGTAATTGAGATCGGAATGTCAATGGTTTGGTGTCTTGAACATGCAATGTGGTCAGGGGAGATATCAGAATGTTTGTATGAGAGTATGACTATTGATGAGACTCCATTACACAAGAAGGTATTCTTCCCTCACTCATTCCCTCTATTCATTCCATTCAGATCGCTCGTCTTTATCTAATCTCTGATATTCTTGCCAATGCTGCAGTAAGAGGAGTCAAAGATGTCTTCTACTATCGACAACATCTCGAGACTCTTTTCCCTAAGGTTCATTCCCTATCACTCATCATGCCACATGATGTATCCTTAGATCTTCGCTGCCCTTGGAAAGTCTCTTCGTTCAATTGAAGGACGACTCAAAGTGAGTCATTCCATTCACTTATTCTATTCATTTTGTATCAGGCTGAACAGTTCAAACAACGAGTCATGAACTGTTTCCGTGCATGGGAAGACAGTCAATTGTATCCAAATGAACAGTTGATACACTGTCAGAACATATTCCTCGGTCTTGTCCAGGAGGTATAGGCATGGATTCCTCTATCTGATTGAATAGTGTTCTGTCAGGATACAACTGATGTTTCTGACGGTGATGACATAGATGGAGCTCCATTGGAGGAAGATATCGATGGAATGCCTGTTGATTCATTCCCTACTGCAATTGCTACCAATTGGAATACTGTCGAGGTACTATGATTTCATTATACACCAGCAAAAAAGACTTGCAATTACAGGAAGACGAAGATATGGATGGAGTTCCTCTGGATGAAGTTCCCAAGGCAGTCACACCATCTAGGAAGGCAGCATTCAAACCAATGCAATGGAGTAATGTCAGTCTTTTGTTGTCTTATTGTTTCCATAAGAGTATCCATGCCACAAAGGGGGGCTGTCTCCCTTGACAACTCTTCCATTGGATATCCTTCATCTGTAGATGCTCTCTCTTTCTTGTTCTGTTTGTTCTCTTGACCTTTCATCAATTGAGATGCACCCATGAACAAAGAAAAAGTAGAAGAGGATGCAAACGATAGCCTCATTGAGTACACAAAAGATGTTACTGGAGTTGTCTACAGGTCAATGATGCACCCAATGCAAAGAGAAGCAAATGGGATGAAGATGCTGATGGAGAAGAGGAGAAGAAGATAATAAGGGCACCCAGTCCATTGAAGACAGACAATCAGAGTACGGTACCTGAAGGGGATAGTGATGAAGAGATTGAAAGGTGAGGAAGGGAGTGAAGACAATGAAGGAAGGGAAGATTATAGGGATACAAAGAAGAATACAACCAATATTGTGATGGATGATGAGACAAGAAGACTTATGAGGGAGATTGAGGTGGGAAGAAGAGAAGGGGAGGAGAGAAAGAGATGAATTGAGGTGAAAATGATGGCCCTACAAGATGAATTAGAGGCTGATGGAGAACAAGATGTGAAGAAGAAAATGGAGAAGTATAGAGAAGAATTGATGAGGTGAGAAATGAATTGAAAGAATGAGGAATAAGAAATTGAAGAAAAATGGAAGAGAAACTGGGAAAGGATAAGAAGAAAGACAAGAAGGAAAAGAAAGAGAAGAAGAAGGAAAAGAAAGAAGAAAGGACCAGAAGTAGAAGTAGAGAAAAAGAAAAGGAAAGGGAAAGAGAAAGGTAAGCGAGAAGAAGAAGAAAGAAAGACAAAATGATCAAATACAGAAGAAGAAGTCGATCTCGTAGTAGAGAACGAAGAAGAGAAAGAAGGGAAAGAAGTCGATCAAGAGATAGAGAAAGGTATCTTATACCTTGTCTATCTTATCATTCCTCAATACCGTATTCAGGGATTCTCGTCGAGACCGTGATCGTCGCAGTAGAAGCAGAGATAGAAGGAGATAGAGGGACATCATTAATGCTACGTTTGTACTTTTCAGTTGTTGACGAGTATTTCATTGAGTCATCTCGCTTTGTTGACCCTTCACACTTTAGTCTCTCTATATTGTTTTTGTTTTGTTCCGTAATAAAGTTTGTAATGGCATAGAGGCAGTTGTCCTTTGTGACAGGAAGGGGGAACATAGTGACCGGAAGGGCTCGCAAGCGTATTATGGGAAAGGAGGGAGAATAGCTGACGAGGGGGGGGGGAGGGGTCCCTCTTAGCCATCTGACTAGTCCCACCTCTTCCTTCTTCCCCTTCATACAACGATGAAGGAACGACCAGTTGATCTCCCTCAACTATTCTCTGATGTAAGTAGAACTGTTTCAGGAATCAAGTAAGTCTTTCTCTACTTTCATTCTATTCATTTCCTACTGTAGATCATTGATGGGTTCATCATCATCTTCAACTGATCAATCAGATGGAGAAGATTCTTCCACTTCATCTTCCCCTTTAGGTGGAATGTGTTTCAAAGCATGTGGAATGGAAGATATTCAATTCGCTGCTCGGGTCAGTTCAATCTTAGTACATTGCACTTGAATTGGCCGAATAGATTGGAGTAAGAGTAGGGTGTTCTCATTTTGTTGTTGTCTCTTCTTCACTTTGTACACAGAAGATGTTCCCTCAGGAGTCCCTTCACTCTCTCTGTAATCTCCTCTTTCCATTCTCAACGTGTACATGGGAGTGGTTTCATTCCCTTCCGTCTTGTGTACATTGTCTCTCTATCAACCGGTCATTTCCTTCCAGGCAGCTGGTGATCTTCTCCATTCAGCCAGACTTTGTCTTCTTGTATCCACTACAATTTCCCTTCTCTGTCTACTTCTACTAACTACTCTTGTCATATATGCTGTATGTAAAAGAATTCCTCCCAAATCATCTTCATTTGTCCATACCTTCTTTCCTTCAACTCCTTCATCAAAGACCTCTTCCACTTGATTGAAGGACATTCCCCTTTCATTCCATTCCATTCAACGACATTCATTCAATCGATCATTATATTCCATTTGGGTACAACAACAGGGCGATATACCCGTGTTAGCACTGTTAACTCTTTTTTCTGCCATTCATGTTCATTTCAATCTGTACATAAAGAACGTTCATTATACACAGGATCCTTCAATAACAAAAGCGAAACAACAAAGGATTGGAAACCGTAACTTCACCCAACAATTGTAATACTCTTCACATATACAAAAGAATGGAAATGAGACCATGAAGTACCCAACAATTGCTATACCCTTCACACATGCTATCATGTTAATCCTGTGAAATGAAACATCTAAACGAAACTTGATACCTTGATTATTCTTCAATAGCTGCGACGAGCTGTCCAAGAACATGAGTACTTGCTATCTGAAGGTGAAAATTGTCAGATGGACGTTGAATGGACAACTAACCGCATCAATTCCCACGTTGAGGAGTTGAATGATGAGATCTCTTGCCTCACAATCGTCATTCCTTCCAAGTGGACAACCACAAGTCTTTCGAGGAATGAGAGAACGACGAGGACGAGGAATGGGAGGAACCTTGAGGTATACTGTAGATAGAGAGATAGAAAGAGATACTAACAACTACTTTGTCTTCTTCTACCACTGTAGATGTAGATGGACGAGTCTTTGGACGGAAGTCGAATGCTATTCCTTCCTTCTTTGTCTTTCCGACAGGCTTCTACAATAATGACATCAAACATGAGATATGACCAATAACCGTACCTTCTGCACTTTCTCAATGCATTCATAAGTTATATCATTTCTGTCCTTCAGCCATCCTCCAACATTTCTTCCATTTGAATCCACAAAAGTCATGTCCTCAAAACAGATAATCATAAGATATAGAAAGGGATGCAAACCTTCTTCAAAGGTTCAGTACACGAAGATGAAGACATTTTGACAATGAAGAATGCAGTCTGGGCAATTCTTCTCTCACCAGTCTTGTCAAATCCTGACTCAGTTACCCATGCATACCTATAAGATTATGAATGAAGTAAAGATGAACGAATATTACTCACATTTCATTCCTCGAATTCATCATTCCAAACTTTTCCAAGATACTAAAAGTGTATGAATGAGTAAAAGACTGTATAGAGAACTGACTTGAGTGGATCATCGAGAAGACAAAAGTAAACAGATTGAACAAAGGATAGACGTTGACCACGATCAGGATAGAATAGACGAGTCTTGAAGAACAGCTCAAAAGAATCAATGAACAAGTGACAATGAAAGGGATCAACGTACTCTTCCACCCATTTCTTGCATCCCAACCAGTTGTTCCTTCTCATCTGCCTTCCATTCTTCAGCACCAATCACAAAGGTCTATAACATTACAAGTACAAGAGTGAATGGATGAATGACTGACATTGCCATGATTGTGAATAGCATTAGTGAATGTGATCATCTGTCCTGGTGGAACATCTGCATTGATTGGGAGAACAAATCGAAGAGTTGGATGTTTGGGACAGAAGACTCGTCTATCATTAGAAATCACCAATCCACGACCACGTTCAATAACCTTCTGAAAAGAAAAGGAAGATTATGAATGGAAGACTGTCACTCACTCCTTCAGTATTCTTCTCTATCTTCAATGCCTTCTCTTCCTCTGCACGTTCAATTCGAAATCTTCCATGAGTGAGATTGAGGTCTTCATAGAAGTATACTCTGTAGTCTCTTCATACAGTATCCCTCCTCTTCTCCACTCACCTGCATTTACTCTCTGCATATCTTGACAAATGATGCAATGCCAGAGTTCCAGTTGGATTGTCCATCACTCCCAAGTTGTGTTTCTCACTCGAGAATATCTCAGGATATTCCTTCCTCTGTGCCACAGTGTCCAATAGCTGAATGAATGTATTCATTTGAGTGAGGATGACTATGTACCAGAATCTTGTCTCCTTCTTCTTTCGTTGCCATTGTAGGCATATCTTCCATCTTACTGTAACAAGATACTATGTGAGCCTTGTGTAGATCAGAGTAGAATGCATCGAATCGATAACACACTCCTCAAAGGACAACCATTACTGTATGGATGAGAGACTCCCACCTGGCATCAATCTCTTATTTTCTACAACAGGAATGTAGAATTTCTTCGTAGGTTCTTCGGCTACATAAAGTGAGCCAAGGGAGGTGTAATATCCAAATTTATTAGTTATATTCTATAATGATGTGATGATTAGTGTCTTCCCCTCCTTCACTTACGTTCTCTTCCTTTACCTTGACTCCATTCACTTCATTTTTCTCCAACAGATATTCACCATCATCATCATCTGACTGATTGAAGTCTGACATGTCTATAGTGTGATGTTCATGCCATGGCTACAATACAGTACATCTCATCCATTCATCCCTTTCGCTTACTGTCTCAAGCACTCTTATCTGATTACGGTACTCAGTGGATGCAAAACAATCATATCTGTAAAGGACGAGTCATTGTATGATTATGAGTCTGTACTTACGAGACAGAAAGGGTCATAGCCTTGAATCCTTTCTTGTCACATTCATCCTCATTCAAATGCATTGTCACCCATGCATCGAATGCAACATCAGCCATGATATTGTGTGCCTCAAATAGTCTCTTCCTATACTCTCAATTACCTCTTCCCTTACTGTTTCAATATCCAATTTGATGAATCCAAATGTATCATTGAAGAGTATATCATTAGTGGGTGACTTGACCACATTGACTTTGAACTACAACATGATTCTATTGACAATTGGTAGAGTGTTAAGACCTGTTCTCCCAATGCAGTGCATCTTGTCTCGTAGATTTGATTCTCCCTTTTGAACTCGTCAATCATGTGATTCGGGTCATATGTGAATGAGATCTGTAACATACTCTTCTCCCTTCATCTTTCCCTTTTTCTTCCTACCCAATCTCCAACACTCAATGGTAGTTCCTTCCTCCTTTGAGCGTTCTTTACATTTGAATGCATGTCGAATCTCAACATGAATAAGTGAAATGTTCATAATGGGTGTTTACTCATTCAACTGCCTTTTCTGTTCAATCTCATCCATCGACAGTCTAAAGGCATTCTCGTTCACTGCGAAGATACCCTTATAAGAAACAATCACCGTTACATCAACAATAGCCAAGACAAACAGACCTGCTCATGTCGATCTATTAGGTAGAAAACGTAGTTCTTGATCGGGCCAGGATCAGTGGGAGAAATCACTATTCCGAATAATCGATCACCGGTCTTCACAGGCATTCTAGAGCTATCTGAATCACTTAGAATTGTAGTCGGGATAACTTACGATATATAATATAACAGAGCCTTAGATAATCATAAAATTAAAGGTTCCACATAAATTGAGATATTGGAACGCCGGTTTGAAAGAACCAGTCGAATCGACTCAAACCAACATATTGAGAATGAGCTTTATTTGTCACATCATCACACTAATTAATAGTAATATCTAGTGGTAGTTAATACTGTTCAGCAATGTACAATTCCCGTAAGATTTTGATTATGGCAGACTCGAGTAGAATACATTCACTTCTTCCTCTGTTTCTTATTTGATGGGGGACAAGACACTACACGATCTCCTTTTGACTGAAAAGGACTTTATTTATTGAAATGGAAGCTATGATGACCTTGTCTGATTCCTCTTCCTCTTCTTCTTCTTCATCCTTCACTTCTCTTTTCACTTCTCTTCTCCCTCTCCTCTTCCCCATATCTGTATTCTCCTCTAGAACAGTCGCTGTCTTCTCTGCAGTTGCCTGCAGAATCTCATTCTTCCTAAAAAATCAAACTATAAAGAATGTATCAAATGAAGTATCAATGGCACCTGATGGCTTCTTGTGAAGAAACGGATGAATTGGAATAAACTCGCTCGTGAACTCCATCCTTTCGATTTTGTAACTTAGCATTTGATGACTCCATTGCATACATTGTATAACTGACTTGATCTTTCATAGGAGAGAGACCAGCCTCAACTCTGCAACTTTCGAATTCTGCCCATTCTTCAAAGAAAGGATTCTCCAGTTGATATAATCTTGCTTCTCTCTCCTCTAATTCTGATGCTCTAAATAGTCCTTCATTATGTATTGTTAGTACAGTCGTACAAATTAGCCAATCTGCAAACCTCAAGTCTCGTTTCTTAATCAATTCCCGGATGTCCTTTATCTTCTGATCGAAGTCCACTTCTTTCATTCTTCCCGAGTGAAGCGTTTCTATATATTCAGCGTTATGTATGTATCAGTAATCTTCTGACACAGTAGCCACCCTCTTTCTACAACTTTTAACCTTTCTGGTGTCGTACTATGAAAATTTAGTTCTGGGATATCGACTCCGAAAACACGAGACCCGGGCAGGATTTGTCAAAAGCATTAGAAATAAAAAAATTAAAGTTGCAATATTTGGCGGAGTGTGAGAAGTCATTCCACATCCATCAGTATTATCCGGATGTCCAATAGCTTCTCGTAATTTACCAAATTTTACATGTAACATGATATGCATGAAATTTACAATTAGATATTTTTACACATAGTACTCTAGAACTTTGAAATACGACGGACAGTCCCGCGAGATGCTGAACGCGTACCAAAAACGGGACATTCCTGACGCGCGGGTCGTTCCGTAGGACACCAAAGTTCTAGAGTACTGTCAAAGTATTTTGCTCGAGATTAGACGAATTTCCATAACATTGCCTCCACATTACATAGAATACTTTATTTGAGATATTTGCAAGAAAATGTTGATAAACGTAAATCCTAGTCAAGTAACGGATTGAAAGCAAGTGATCTACAAATGACTCCTATAGGAAAAGATACAACGTGTAACAAAATTATGTGGAGAACAGAAATAATTCTATGAGTATTCTAAAAAGTATGATGATTATTATCTACTCGCTGAGCGAGCTTGTCCAATCGTAAAATAGACGTTCAAAAGGTGAAGCAAACAAACTATATACAAAAAGGTGAGTATCACAACTAATAAGTCAACAGACTTTTGATCTCAACAATTTGATCGAAAAGATCACGTCTGAATACTTGTACGAAGCAATTGAATGCATTGAGAGACAAGAAGGAAGAGGCTACCCGTGTGTGTACTGGTTGAGTGTCTTTTGTCAAAAGTCGTCATGTATACTTCAGTTGTCTACATCTTATTCATGATCTCCCTCTTCTCCATCATTCCTTCCACTTGCATTGAGCATATCCAGAAAGAGTTTATCCTTGAGAAATCTTAACATTTCTCATCATTCCTTCTCCTCCCTATATACATACCTTGTGTAGGAGTCCTTTGCCATCAATTGTTCTATTCTACTCTGAGCAAGTGAGAAAGTGTCAGTTCTGGATGCATTCTCCAATGCAGCCTTCGTAGCTGCCCTCGTATCAGAGTCCAGATTGACCTGTTACAATACACTCCATACACTCCTTCCTCATCCCTTCACTTACCTCCTTTGGTGCTCCATTAGCAACGAACTCCTTGTATATCTCATGTGCCTTCTGTACTGTACTCTTCTTTCCCTCCTCAAGACAATCAGTCATTATCCCTTTCCTTCCTCAACACTCACCTTCATCTTCTTCAATTCTTCACATTGCAGCCAAAATTCGATGTTCTCTTTAGAGAATTCCTTCTCAAGGAACTGCGTGAAAAGCATCTGACCATCTAAAGAAGACTGATTACACTTAATATGTAAAGACAATACATACATTTATGATTGAGAAGTGATTCAAAGCTCGTCTCCCATTGTCTGACTTCTTCCTTTGAAGGAAAGAGAGAAGATGTGGACATAGCTTGATCGACCTTACTTCGTAGATACGAGAACGTCTTGCTGAGTGGTCCACTGCAAAGAAGAGAATGGATGAGGGAAGAAAAGGTAGTCACTCAAGGATGCAAATCAAAGTGTTGCTCACACACAACGATCATTTGTCAAACTGTCAAAGGGGAGAGTGCAGTACTGACAGGAAGACACAGGGACAGACAGTATTGCATTATCACTAGTGCATCATTGAATAGAAAGACTATGGAAAGAATGCTCACTTCTTTCTTCTAATAGACTTCTTGAGAGTTGATCGAAGATTGAATGAGAGTCTAGTCAATGGATGACGACGGAAGAAAGATTGTTCAGTGATATGTGAACAATCGGCAATGGACGTCCAATCACAATCATCCCATTCACAATTCCAATTACACAGTGTATCAACTGGAGACATTCTTGATACGAGTCAATATCTCAATTGGCAACACAACGACTGGCGACCCTCACGGCAGCTTTTATCAATGGGCTATGCCTGTGGGTACGGGAGAGTCTGTTGGGATGATAGTATGAGAATGATGAGTAGATAAGCAGATGAATGAGAGTACAAGAGCACTGAATAACAACTAGGACTAGGTTATTAGAAAACTCCTCCCCTTTTGGAGACTTATATTCGTCTAATGAGTGAGAAATAGCCCCATTCTATATTTCGCACCTGCATCGCTCTCATGTAGGATAACAATGGGATGATGAACAAAGGATTCACACTGACACTCAAAATGAGACAAAAGAAACAAGTGGTCGGGTATCAAATGGAGAATAAACGACCAGGGGAATACCCTTGAAGTTTAAGGTAAACCTATCATGAGAAGGTCATAACTATCTACCATATCCATTTTTTGCATTATTGCAAATCCCATCTATTCCCTTTTCTTTCCAATTGTGCTGATTGTTGCAGTACTCAACTTGTTCACCCAACATATGAATGCACAATTGGATCCTTCTCATATTCCAATTCCCTTGTCTGTACACAATGCAACAAAGACAATGATCATCATCTACAACGACAACTATTTGAGTATACTAATAAAATAATGATAAGATTGGAGACATCCCTAATCGACCATCCAACAATAATCAACACTCATCAGTGTTCGAACAAGCAAGATTGCCTCCATTCCATCACTCATTTCATTCTAAAGGAGGTGACCTCGATTGAAGAGTGTCCTTCCATAGTACCTCACAACAATTCCCTCACTTTAGACTACCAAATGGCGGCATAAGACCCTTTTGACTCTTCAAATGATTGATGAAGTGTCATTGAGTAAGGTACGTTCTGTATGTTTCTGTTGTACATTCCTTCCCCCTTCTCTCCATCATCATTCACTCAAATGTATGCAGTAGAGAGTAGGCCTTTCCCTCATGGGACTCCAAGTTCCTCCTTCCCATAACTTGTCATTCAACAGTCATTCTTCCTTTCCTCTAATTCGTCTTGATATCTCTAATTGGTAGAGTGCATGGTCCTCCCTTCTCTTTCCACCAATTCCCTTTTGCAAGACATGGAATGGCTGACAAGGTGTTACATTGCAGAGAAGAGAGAACACAAGACAAGACATCCACCAATGAATCACAGACAAGGACAAGACATTCTCAATTGACAATCTACATTAGGAATAATGGATAATCACAATAGAGGGCATCATTCCCATGGGAAGGAGAAGAGAAATTATGTATAGAGTCAAGAGAAGGCAATATTGTAAAAGAGAGGCAACACCTTCCCCTTTTACATTCAACTCAGTTGCATCTATCACATACAACTCCAATTATTCAAAGACTAGCGGAAAAATAATAGAAAAAGTGAGAAGTTACAAAATGACAAAGGTTGGAGGAATGCAAGAAGAAGAAGAGGAGATTTGCAACTCACATGTCATCATCCATATTGCGTACTGAATTCCATTTCTGTACTCTTCTCTGTGAAGCGAGAGGAAGGGGAACACTGATCTTACGACGGATGTCCATACAAGACATACAGTAGTAAAGAGATCAAGAGGGAATACTACTAATTGAGAAGTGAAGAGATCTGCGACATGGAAGAAAGTACTTGTAGAACAACTGAGAATGAAGACTGTCAATGGAAGAGAAGAGAAAGGAGAGGATGAGAAGAGTGGCTCCGCCCCCATTCTGCTCTCTTCACTTCATCATCTGTTATCTACTTTGAATAAAGAGGAAAAGAGTTGTTGATGGACACGTTCATATGGTTATAGGGAAGAATTTTGAGAGAATACTCACACCTTTGTAATTGCATCATGATAATCAACTATGACAAGACGAGAAGGAAGACCAAGGCATTCTGGTCTTCTCGTAGTAAGGAAATGTGAGGGTGGAAGAGGGCGCGAATAACCAGACATGCACCATTTCAATGGGAACAAGACAAGTGAATAGCCCTATTTGTATTGACTTATATTACTTTGAATAGAAGATTTAAGAGATGAATAGAGAAATGAAGTGATCTCCTCTGTTGCCTTCGAGACAATTTGTATGAGAGAACGAAAGATTTGTGAGTGGTTGACAACACAACAAACGTGCAAGTTAATCATGAACATTACTTACAATAGTTTCTTCTTTGCCGCCTCCTCCTGTTCCTTTCCTACAATCGCAGCTGGCCTTCTGTTGTGTTTCCCAAGTGATCCAGTAGGAGAATAAGTGAATGAAGCTGCCCGACGAACTCCAGATTCTCTCTTCTGCAATCAATTATCATCTATGGCTCCTCCCAATACCGTATATTCTATTTTTCTGTTTCTATTCAAATGTTCGCAATGAAAGGATTGAGCCTCGTGAACCTTCTCTATTCATGCCTTAAGGTGACAGCACAGAAACTTCGTCTATTCTCAAAAGTCTCAAAAGAGCAACTGCATACAAACCAATCTCTTACATAGTGGGTCAATGTAGATGATTAAGTGAGACTGACCTTCTTATCGTCTCCACTTCCACTAGGACTATGTCCATCAACATGAAGACGACAAGGATCATATGCATGACAAGATGGACGACCATCTTCTGATAATAGTTCACCTAAATGATATTTATAAATAAAAAGGAACACAAAAATGGAAAATTCAATTAATCTTTCCCCAATAAGTGAGTATGCTCACATAAGTGAGTGGATGGTGTATCTTGATAGAGACAACTCAACGATCTCCTCCCCACTCCGTTCCGCCTCAATACACTATGCCATCCTGTAGGTGAACCCATCCATAGGATTGATTTGGCAGTAGAATGAGAAGGAGAGAGGTATAATTGACCCAACTCATCCCTCTCTTCTTCTATATCACTCTCCTCTTCATTAACTTGTACTCTTTCCAATGAAGGTCTACATGGAATAGATGGAGACGATGATGACAGCATCTTCCTTACAAGGTACACTTCATAGTAGACAACAAAATGAAATGGAGTCACGCACCAAAGAGATCGAGTAATGAGTATAGGGGTACAAGACACAAGCGCCATAACCGTCAAATGACATATGCATCGTAAAAACAACGACAATGATGGCGCAAGTGTCCATTTCATTTGACAGTCTCGGAGCAAACGCCCATGGTGGTTCTATTTTTGACCCGAGTAAAGGATGAACCAAGGAAAGAACATTGCATCAAGTCTCATTACGAGGTGAGGAAAAGGAGACTGGAATTGAGTGGAAGAGACAGCAACACAAGAGATGCACAGTGAATAGAAGAGGGTAGAAGATGAACAAGACTCAAAATGAACAAGAGACTAATTGAACCACGGACAACAACATCAAAAAGACAAATGGTCACCCTGATATGATCTTTATAAAATGCCTGTTTAGACTGAAGAATGGCTATAAGTGAGAAACTGACGATGGAAGAGATGTGAAAGAATAAGGAGAAGAGATTATGAAGATGAACAAGTGATGGTAATGAGATAATGCATCAATGGTGAATACAAGAGAATGGATAAAAGTGCTTCCATAGGAAGTGATAGTGAGTGATGAAGAAAGAATGATCATTTCAACCATGAATGCGTGATGAGAGTGCGTGTACACACATGATAAGAGAAGGGATTGTACCAGACAAGGGAATTAGAACCCCCTCCACTACAGTCTCTTAATCACTCATCCATTGACGTCCACACAACAAATGATCCCTTTTGATCCAGATGACACTACAATCTTAGAGGGGTAGAGAACAGTACAAGTCACATCACAGACAAATTGATACAATTGCATACAGACAATGCACCAGTCTCACAAGACATGACACACAATCAAAGAGAACAAGAAGTGAGAAGAAGAAGAAGATACAAATTGTTTGCATATCTGAGACATTCTCTTCCCGTTCACGATTCAACATCATTTATCTTAGTACTGACATAAGAATGAAGAGGATGAAAGTAGAGAGGAGGAATGAAGACCAAAACAGTCAATGACTGTCAGAAAAGGGGAAATTGAGAGTACCAATGGTACATCATCCGTCATATGGCAGAAAGACATTGAAGAAAATGAGACTAGAGGAGGAGTTACAAAGGTCCCATCCACCCAATTATGTATATCCAAATAAGACCAAATGCACAATCTAATTGATTTTTTTTTAGATAAGTATTGTATAACATGAATGTGGGACTAACTGTTGGTAGTAGTAATTGAAGGAAGGGTCATCCTGTGCCTGTACAGATCGTACTCGGTTGAATTGGTTGATGAAGACTCAGTCGTACAATCGTACAAATCTCAATCAAATAATCATTAACGTGCATATACAAACAATTGATAAAACTGTCAATCATTGATAATCTAATTACGGTTTTTAGATATAATGTAATCCAACTAAAAAGACGTTTACGGCCATAGATAGCAACACCGAAGCTGTGTTTCCATTTATTCATTTTCATACGAACAAAACTCATTTGGGGCTGAAAGAGGAAACGCGTGAGAGTGCAAATACGAGTGAGCCTTGTCTCCTGAGACCTGATTTGACCCCTTCCAATACATGAGAGGGTAAGAACACAGAATGATCATCCACTAACACATTCGCACACCTCTCTTTATTGGGCGTCTTTCTTCATAAGAAGGACGAGAATTGATGAGATTGCATCCTCCAGTCATCTTTGAACCCCCTTAAACACTCCATTACATATGGCAACCAAGAACAAAACATGGCATCTTTCTGCACTCCAATCCTTTCTCTCTACATATCACCATTCATAAGTTTCACGATAAATTATTTGGCAAAATTTCTCATGGATAAGATGATATGAGTGATATTGAGTATGAAAGATACGTGTAAGAAAACCTTGTGTAGATGGGATAGCAGAAGATGACCTCGATGGTAGAAGACACGATGAATAGTCCGTTGAACGAAGCATCTCAAATCACACAACTATACATTTTGTCATTCGACTAATCTACCCATAATTCTCCCCCTAACTTTTTAAAGAGTAAAGACGACAAATAATTAAGCATTGAAATAGAATATGTGAAACGAAATGAGCACGTTAGACTGCACAATTGAACAAACACAAGATAATGGTAAGGCGAGTCTATATTTCCACTAGTTAAAACATTCCACCAATTCGACAATAAAATTTGAGCAACAAGGGAACTTTTGAGAGAAAACTGCTTGCATAGAAAGGAAATTTTAGGCAAAAGAGGTGCACAGAAGAATGCATGCCCTAGCCATTGCATTGGAAAAGCGTTCCCTTGGGAGAGTACTAAACTCTCACAACTCGCTTTCAAACAATGACTAAGGAATATCCAACGTCAACATAAATGGAGCCATAAAAGTAGATCACAACGAGAAAATGTAGAAGGAATTATCTAGCTGACGACTCAAGCGTAATGCGTGGACGAAGAGTCGCGTGAATTACGTGAAGGCTTCCAAAGGGAAACATTCGGAAACACGAGAGATAAAAGGATAGAGATACAGTCTACCTCAGTACATTTCGTTAAAAAAGAACTAGTGTAAGAACGAAGATAAAGTGAATAGGGAGAACACCAGTTCACTTCTCCTAACGGGCATGACAAACGATGTTGTGAGTAAAGTAACGAAAGTCGTTCTCTAGCCTTGTCTGCAATTCTTAATCACGCCACACAACCGAAAACAACGGAAGAGTTGGCTCAACAGTTCCAAAAGCAGAAAAACAATGCAAGATTGGATGGTGGTGAGAAAGGTTGTGATTATGACGGCAGGGTCAGGCAACACCACTAATCCAACAGATAGCCGACTATATGCCAGACATCTCTGGCAAGCTAAAGCTAGTCTTTCCTCTCGCTCTCAAAAATGTGTATCTCCTACCCGCTCACACCCAATATGAGTGTAATAAGTGAGGGAAAATCGCCTAGTTATTCTCTTCAAGAAGCTTTCCACACTTCTCTCACTGTGAATGAAGAACAAACGCGTCGAAAGATAAAGTAAACTTAGCGGAGAAAGATACAATATCTGTTAGCAATAATTCTCATAATTTGAATTCCCGTCATTCTTAATGTTAGTAAAGTGGAATTAAAATGGAGATGAGACAAAAGAAAGACGCTCCACAACCAAATGAACACGAACACAGCCACTCGACAATCTCACTCAAAGGGATACAAACCTTGTGGGGAGAATGAGCATTGAGGGAAGAAGAGGATGTAGATGCACATCCAGAAACTCCATCAATTGGATAAATCGTTACGTGACTTATCTGAAGTTGACATACAGCAACGTAAATAGTAATAAATATCTACCTTTCGCTGTGGCATATTTGTGCGTTCCCCGTAACGTGGATGCAGTAGGAAATATCCGTCGTTGGCTATTTCGACAGCGGTGAAATGCTCGAAATCGTCATAAAACACGTTCTGCAAGCGACGAAAGCACTATTTAAATATTTGCCACAGTTGTCCATTTTACGCAATTTCGTAATCAACAGATCAATTATCGACCACCTCTACCGTAACTTATGGCGGGAAGAATATTTGAATTAGATAAGATGCGTATTTTTCACAAGTTTAGGGGTGCGCAAATACAGTACCCCTCGTGGCCCACATTTTCTTCACGCACAGGAACATAAGCTCACGCACAGCCTTCTAGTGTTTTTCGTTAGATTCCTCATGTTGACCGACATCGAATAAACACTCCTATATTTCTAACATTTGCCCCGAACATAGTTAAATTCACGGAAAATCAATTTTGATTGCAAACTGACTATTTTTTGTTTTTCAGTATATCTCAGCGTAGACGAATAATAGATCAATTTTGACTTCATTTTTGAATTCGAGAGCACTGAATTAGTCAGAAATACAAAAAAATCAACTTTCCAAGTTAGTTCTTAAGAAACTGTCTGCCCAGCCCTACACAAGTTTAGGGTTGGGCAGAGGGTTTTTGAGAACTAACTGGGAAAGATGTGTTTTGGTGTTTCTGACTAATTCAGTGCTCCGATATTCAAAAATGAAGTCAAAATTGACCTATCATTCTTCTACGCTGAGATATGCTGAAAAGCAAAAAATTGTCAGTTTGCAATCAAATTTGGTTTTTGCTAAATTTCTCCTATTGTGAGCAAATTCCAATTCTGTCCTAGTTAGCTTTCGATAGCCCCAGCAATATATAATCGAATGCACAAAATGAGAAAGCTGTTCGTGAGCTCGTATTCTTGTTCGTGAAGAAAATGTGGACCATGAGGGGTACGGTATTTGCGCATCCCTACACAAGTTACTTGTGACAAGTATGTGACTTCGTCATTAAACTTAATTAAACCATGGTACCAGTGTTGTGTAATTACAGAGGTAACGGTAATCATTTAATGAAGTTGCTTACCCTAGCCATACGTCGCAGCTTTGAGGCGTGGAACGTTAGACAGCCCGTCAGCCGTTTTTGGCTTAATTTCACATTCTTTTTTTCAAAGAAAAGTGTGTTTACTTGAGTTCCTCGTGCCATTCATGTTCGTAGACCGTGAGGGTGATGAGGTCATGGTCATTTTCAGGACCAAGTTTGCTGCATTTAATAGATTTTGGCGAATCTTAAAATTTTAGCACTTACAAAACAAACTCCTCGTTAAAATTAGGCTCATCATCGCTTGGAATGGTCTTTGTTCTGAAAATTTATATTTCGATCGTGAACTTCAGTGTAAAACGTTGCCTGTAGGTTTTGTTGGTTGCATGCCTGGTCCTCGATGCAATCCTCTTTCTGTTAGTTGCATACCGTTCGCGTTCGAAATGAATCAATTTCACCTTAGATTTCACCGTTATGTTAAATTTGTTGTTCTTTCCATACCTCCACATGTGTTGTCCTTGGTATTTGGTGTTCACTTCTGAAGTAAGCGGCTTCGCGAACGTGAATTCTCAATTGGCCTTGCGCCATAGAGATGGTCAAGAAAACTATGCCTGAAGTTGGCTTATAGCGGGATGGAGACCTTTGAAAGGTGCCGTTTCATGATATGATGAACGACCATTGCGCGAGCTGTCTGTCATCATTAATATATCTCGCAAAGAAAAGAGCGATGCTATCGCACGAAGGACAGTCTTTCTTGTCTCGTTACCTTCTATCCCCCTCGCTTTAGCCACCTGTCCGGGAAGCTGATATTTCTCTGGACGGATGCGACGTGACTTGGGATTTGTATCTGTATTGAGAGAACGTTTAGGGTGTTACACGGTTGAAAGACCTCGAATGGGTGAAGTGGTATCAAAGAGAGATGATTCTGATGAGAGCTGCAATAGAATGATCCATTGATGAATGAGAAAGTAATATGATACCGGAGTCACACATCTATTGTACTGCATATCAGATGATCGTATGACATCTTTGTAGTTGTGCATGTGGAGTGTCCTCGGTGGTCGTGAGTAAGTACCATAATGTTGTCGATGAGGATTCGTCTTGGGAAGATTCTGTAACACACGCATCCCCCTTGTCATTTCACATTGACTAACAGGGAACGATGGAGCATTAATGACAGAAGATGTTCTTTTCGGTTGAAAGTTGAAATCATTCGAAATCGGAGGAGGCATGTTCAATTGCGGGCTGCGATCCCGATTGACTGGATGAATGGGAGAAAGTTCCTACAAATAACTTTACTTTTATCCGCTCATTCAATCATACCGGAATTTTTGGTAATTCGTTTCGTCCTCGGTCCCGTCTTGGATACAATGGAGGTGGAAGTTGTTTTGGAGCCTTTCTCACCACAGAATACTCGCACATCGGGTTGACATCGTCCTGAAAATACTCAAATAAACACATTTGAGTATAGTTTATGTACCTCATTGGTAGTAGCAGTTTCGTCTTCTTCATTTGTTGAGGATGAAATTGCTGAGTATGTATGGGTGTTGCGAGGGAAGAATGGAGCGATTGCATTCGAATCATTTCGGGCAGATCGCAAACGACTCTGCATTGGTACTCCACACGCTGGACGTCTGTAACAAGCACATGAAACAAGAAAAAGAATGGTTTCTACCTTGGTACGAAATATGGATTTCTAAGAGGGGTTATGTTATGTACTACGGTGGTTGTAGTAAGTGTAAGAGTGGATGAATGGTAGACACATAGACGTTCGTTAGTAGCCGGAGGCATTTGGTGAAACGACTATATGAATGGGACGGATAGAGCAGTTGATGAAGGAATTGTTTCCCTTTATTGCTATTGTCCCTTCCTTGCCCCTCCCACTTTCTACTTCATCTAATCGCAGCCGTAAATCAGATTGTTCTTGGGATGGTCATTATAAGGCACTCAAGTGGTTCTTTCTAACTCTCTCATAGTCTATCCCTTCTCCCACCACTGACTACAGGGCATTTTTACGATTTGTCATCTCTTGGGGCATCTCCAAAGGACCACTATCATGATATGCCTATTGTAAACCGGCATCTTTCATGTTTGGTATGTCTTACCGTGTTCCTCCATCATCTCTTCGTCTTTCCCTTCCATGAGAGCTACCATATCGTTCGTAGTATCTGAAGCACATCGAGGGTTATGAATAGTGTTTGTCATTTGTACCTGACTGGCAGAGGTCGTTGTTGATCACTTGATTCAGAATCCGAAGGGAAGCTGTCTTCAGGGTAGTTCTCACACTTGAATTCATCGGAGAAATAATCATCCTGAGGGCATGTTTGTGTATGTTTGCCTTGTGATTGACTAACCGATTGATCAGAGTCATCAGAGTCAGCAGATACATCCACATCGTACACTTTCTGACCACGTGCAAGATCGAGACTTGGTGGATATGGTCGATTGTATGAGGACATCACTCCTGACACAAATTAAATCAGTCTATCCCGTCCCTCGACTCGGTCGTCTCTGGCGCATAAACACGACCGCGCGATAGAGAGATGGAATGCATTTTGGGATTCACTCTACCAAGCCAACAGCGTGATAGACAGTTTATTTTGATATGGCATGCGCATCGTTTCTTCGATAAGGCGACCTAGTAGAGGGAAATATGGGAAAAGAGAAGAAAGAGGACAGATGGCAGATTGAATGTAGTAGCCAATAGCTACACAATGGAAGAAAAAGGAGTGATTGATGAGGACAATGTTGTTTGTCCAGTAACTGAGTCCTTGTACGAATACATGAGGAATTGCATCACTACAACAGATGTTGGTAGTTGAAAGAGACCGCCATTCTCACAGCAAACTACTGTCGGAAGCACTCGATAGGATATCTTGTGCAGAAGTTGAGAGATGAAAGAGGAAAAGGGATGGAGTAAGACTTATTTGATAAGATTACGATAGGAATAGGGGAGGAATCTGCCTTATGGTTCATCCGCCACACAAATGCATCATAAAAATGGCATAAATGTTGTTAATAGGAAGACCTTACACCACGCGATGTAATATAGTAGTAGTGGGGAATTGAGTGGAAGGAGGATAAGAGGAATGAGTCATTAGAGATGAAGACACAATGATCATGGATGCAATTGGAAGACTCATATTCAATGCACGCTTCAATTAATGATCTGTATGTGGAGAGGAGGACTGAAGGATGATAATTGGTGTGACATGGCAGATGGAATGAAGTCTACCACAACAAAAGGAGGTTGTGCAAATAGAAATGGCCTCAAGGAGGGTTGGAGTCATGTAGAGGTCATTGGGAGGAAGCGAGTATGCATTGGATAACCATGAGGTCAGAGATATACGAAATAAGAAGATTATTGGTTAGTTTAGACTGAGAAGTATATAAATAGAGATAGAAGAAGCAGTAAGTGGAATGAGAGTGCGTCTCTATGTCATGTAATGATGCCAATGGCAATGACACGAGAACAATCAACTGTGAACAAGATCGATATCTCATTACTATGGGAAAGTCTCACAACACCGAGCTAATTATATTATTTTCAAATTTAAAAATGGGGGAACGAAATAGTGGCGTCCCGCCAAGAGTGATCGTTCAAACGGGAGAGGGAAGCGGATGGGGATGAGATAGTATGGATTGTGAAGAGAGTGAAGAGAATAAGAAGGGAAGAAGAAGGAATAGGGGGAGGAATAGGTACAGACACTGTCCCTCTCTTCACTCCCTCAATGACCCTCCAACAGTTTTGCCCAAATTACCCCCGACCTGTTCTTGTGAGAGCTCTTTTTCGTCCTTTGTTGTTGTTTATCAAATGAGGGGTCATTATCACAAATGGGAGTTGATTGTGATATGAGAGGACAGAACAAATCAATTATGTATAGTCGTTGTCATCTACTCAAATAGTAACTCCAATAGAGAATATTGAAGATTCCAAAGAGTGAAGGGAAGAGCCACATGGAAAAAGTGTCAATCTGATCGGTTGTATAGTCTGATATATGCTCCCAAACTCTCTTCATCCAATTCTGACTGAAATAATGATTATGATGATTGAACGAGTAAGAAGACCACCATAGATTGTGATTCCTTTCCATTTGTGCAGTGAATAGTGAACGAGAATGACTCTTTTGTGTGATATGAGTAGTGAATGTTGTCTCATCCACTAATACAATACGATCTTCGTTCCTGTTAATAGTCCCTTCATCTCATTCCATCTTCTATCCTCACCCATTCTTTCTCGATAAGACATTCCTCCCTCTAACATCTCAATGATCAGATCATAGATGCAAATAGAATATTCTCACTTTGATCATTGTCAATTGATCCATAATTGTTTGTAGGAACAGCCTGGAATGGAATGACTCCTCTCCAATCTCCTCTCTCTCTCTCTCTGTTAGTAAGGGGTTCAAAAACGGTGAATTTGTCGTCATTCTTCTCCGCCGCACCGTCGGCTCATTTCCTCATAGACAATAGTGTGGCGGAGAAGAATTACGACGAATTGACCGTTTTGAGCCCTTGTCTCTTACCTCTTCATCTTCTGGTACATGATGTCTGCATATCTTGGGTGAGGGAGACAATTCCCTTCTGTTATTGTCTCTTTGTATTGTCTGAATGAAAAGACTGAATGAGTCGACAAGAAGAAGAATGACTTGTAGTCTCTGCATGAGAATAGAATTAGTTGCCTGTGCAATGGAATTGGATCGACTTGTCTTTTGTTGTCTTGCCTCAATTGAATACTGTAGTGGAATTAGAATAGGATTCTCACTTCGATCCTTGATGAAATTGCCCCCACAATGGCCAATTCAAGAAGTGAACAAAAGACGAAAGTGAGACAGACTAACATCCATACATCTGAAAGGGAGAAGAGTATTGTAATTGTCATAATGACTCACCAAGGGCTTTGACATAACTGACACGGGGAAGATTTCTCATTATGTTACCAAACTGAAGATGAAAGTGAAGAATGAATGATTGAATGAGAACCTGGAATGTGAGGGCAAGAAGTGAATTGACACCCAACATTGTACGTGCAGGCATCATCTTTGCACCCAAACAGAATGAAATCCAACTGAACAAAGAATCTATTCACTCATATTACAATGATACACCTTATGAATATAGTGAGATAAGTGGGGATATATGCCTGGAAGATGTACCATCCATAACGACGAGTAAATGTGAATGTCATTGTTAATTCATTCCACATTCCAGCTGGATAGATCTCAACAGAATGACTATCTATCCATTTCAATTAGAAGATACTTCTTGTTTGATGTATGTTGAGTAGTTAGAGAGAACAAAATCAGGAAGTACAATTTCCTTTTTCAAAAGAGTCAAAGGGGCCTCTGCCGATCGTGTCCATTGCATATCAACCTGTCAATGATTATGAGGAAAGAATGAATGGTTGAATGACCTCTTTGTTATTATAACTGAATGATTCCAAAGTAAGATAACATGTCTGATGATCCATTGGAAAAGAAGAGAAGTCCATTGAACAAGGTCCTTTCACTTGAACTCTTCAACTAATGTTAACTATCAAATGAATCTTGAGTCTTACCTGTAATTGACCCAAACTGTTCCATTTGGATATATCATAAGGAAAACATTCTTGAATGGTGACATGTGGATATGAGCTGATTTACTATTGATGAATACTGTATTTGGTTTCCAGATCTTTTCCAGAATCTGAATCAATTCACTGGGAAATAGATAGAGACAGTGTAACCTCAGAGTTGAGTGATAGATTGTATTTGCATGGATTGAGATGTTCATATCTCAATGCTTCATCAACCCATAATTCTGTTACATAGATATCCATATCAAAGTCGCTTGTGATCTCATTAACTGCATTCACTTCTTGTACCCAAACCTAAAGCACTCCCTTCTTCCCTTTCCCTCATTCTCTCTATCACTTCAATCCAAACAGTAACTCCATTCTCAGATGGAGTCTTATATGAATTGTATGATTGTAATATCTTCTCAATGATTGTTTTGTCACTCGTACACTTCAAATCCTCACTGAATACTCCCTTCCTTCCCTTTCCCCTTCCTCCTCCTCACCTCTCTTCTCTTCTCTCAAGTTCAAATGTGGATGGAAGAGGGAATACTTTGTTATCCTGAATAGTATCATTTCATCATTCAATCTCAATATCTTTTCAATGGGGGGGGGGGGGGGGTTTTTTAACAAGATTTGTTTTGTTATTTCCCACCCCAATAAACCAGCAATTTTTTTTTTGCTTAATAGAATATAATTTAAATTTTTGTT
>JACMIF010000058.1:11226-24689 GCA_014805445.1 Diplogasteroides magnus | reverse complement strand
CCCCCCCCCCCCCCCCCCCGTTATTCACTCGATAGGTTAGTTCATTCACTCCACACTAAAACCTCCATATATTGTTGTCGTAATCGAATAAGAATATCATTGTTGTGTTTGAAGAGTCTCCAGTAATACTCCTACAAGGGAAAGGGGAGAAAAGAGGATAAGGAATGATCACCTCTATGTCCACTATCTTTCCATTCAAATTCCTTTTGTGTCTCGACGGGAAGGGTACTGTAGGAGGACGTAGGAAGGATGAGACTACAGGGAATGAGAAGATAATGAGATGAAGGATGTTCATCTCATAGTCACCTGAATTGTACAATTAGATGATAAGTAAAGGAAAGAAGGAAGAGACAGACATCGAATATGAATGATACTCAAAGGATGCACTACACAGAAGACTCTTCTTCATCTTATTCCCCATTCATATACAGAATTGTTGTTGAGGAGAGGGATATTGAAATGAAGGAGGAGGAAGAAAAGATCTGATAGTGGAGGATGATAGAAGGACACTAATCATTCCATTCACACATCATTCATCCTTCACTCAATTGTACTTGGGAAATACTCACGAGGAGGCCATTCAAACCATTGCATATGGAGAACAGGGAATGGAGACATGGAATGAAAGAATGTTGAGACATAAAATGGATGAAAGAATAAGAGGAAGTTGGGGCGAAGAACCTTACTCACTTCTAATACCACCCGTAATCTCTTAGACTCGACAATATTTCATTGTGAAAGAGGAAGATGAATGAGATAAGTGAAGTGTTACAGAGAATGTAAAAGAAGAAGAGTTTCGAAGGAGTCGAATGTCAAAAGAGTATCATGATCCATTCAAAGGCCTTTTGTCCTTCTGTTCACGAGGGTTATACACGTCCTTCCATCCAAAAAGACTCTAAAGGGGTTAGAAAGAGAAAGAGAGAAAATGGATTATGCCAGATTCTTCCCCTTCAATGTTGTTCCTTCCCTTTCACACCAAAAGAGCTCATTTCATTTATAATGTCTGTATCAGCACGGATTTCTAAGTATTACGTCCCTGAACATGTTCATAATCACAGCTCGGATTCGAACCGTCCACCTTCCGCCTGGTGGTCTAGATTCTTACCAACTGCGCCACGTAACGACGATTTCTGATGTCATGTGGTTGCCTTGTGTTGTCAAGAGAGTGAATGGTTTATCTACGGTATTTGTTATGTTGTGGGGGCATCTGGACATGATGGACTCTTCCGGGAGAACGGAATGTAATGTCTCCTGAGGTACGTTCAGCATTCCTACAAGAAATGAAAGAATGGTTAGAATGAAGAGTAGAAAGTACCTGAAAGAGGCTCTGAAGGCTCTACATGCATAACATGCAACGAGAGAAGAACATACAAGAAGTACAATGAAGAAGGATACGATCATTATGATACTGAATGAATAGAGAAGAGATTCAATTGGACAGACTCACCTTATCCATCGTGGATCAATGACAAGACACACATATTTATCCTTTCCACCATTACAAGTACTCACAAAGACACATTCTGACTTATCACAATGTGAACGACCTGAACGAAAGGATTAAGAATCAATAAGCGAAGAGGGGTTCTAAAACGGTAAATTTGTCGTCATTCTTCTCCCTAGCGCGGCTGTCTCACTCCATGACAAACGACCCCGCGGCGGAGAAGAATGACGACAAATTGACCGTTTTTGAACCCCTGTAAGAGAAGGACTCACATGTCTCCAGAGTGTCATGACACACCAATTGATCTGTATAGATCGCCTGACCCATAACAGACCAACTGACGCAGCTGTTCTCTTTAACAGAGGAACACTCAAATCAGGTTCTTCTTTCAATCGAACCCCATTCCCTGAGCTCGCCCTCCTATTAATCACCATTAGGGCGTGGTTCAACAAGTTGCAGAGATATTTTATGGAGGATTTCCTATACAAAAGATATCGTTGATAAATAGAGGGGGGTCTTCAACATCAATATGAATTCTGAGAAAGAGTACTGACAATGAGATGCTACACAGAAAATGTATTATACAAACGTTGCCCCAATTCAGCTGCAGACTTCGAAATATTATTGCTTGCACGTAAAAACTTCTTTGTACGTCCGACTATTTAGTCCGACGGCCTTGTTTTTGCAAAACATGATCAACGTTATCTCTTTGACACCACAATTGACCCAACATATTTTCATTGAGAATACTGTAATTTCAAAAGTGAATAATTATTTTACTTTGTTTATGTTTTGTGGCGATATTTCTCGTTCTGATGATCTATTCGTTATTCTTTCCCTTACAGATGACGTCCACTGCACAGTGTTCAGTCTATTCTGTTTCTCCAGAAAACGGAAAAATGGAAAACGAGGTAAGTTGGCAATTTCTTCTTTTCTGAATGGCGGATATGTAATAATATTCTTGCAGGTGAAAGCAAAAACCACATGCAAATATTGTAAGGTCGATATTCCTCCCGGAGAAGAATCAAAGGAACTTCACGAGGTGATTTTTTTAATAAATGAGCTACAATGTCTCGCTCTATTCCTTGTTACTTAGTAACCATTCCAGTTACTATCACTGCATTCTCTCTCATGCTGTATTTTGCTTGGATTGCTTTAGAGTCTTATCAGTTTGATGATTGTCGTTCTTCCAGTCAGGAAAACGACACGTTCGAATGAGAGCCCAATTTGAGGCAATTGAAGCACTCTCAAGAAGGTCTGTCTTCATTAAGGCAAGTCTTGACTACGATGCATTGTTTATGGACTCATTTAAGGTAGCTCCTATGGCTGCTGTTAGTTTGATGGAGACAGAAGATGGCGAAGGAACGGAAGGGAATCGCACAACTTCCCCTACTCTTCCTCTTAAAGTAAGACTTGAGCGAGCGGAAGTGGAAAGTGTTTTTGCCCAGGTATCTCATTATCCTTCTGCACTGTTTTATGATCGTTGTTTAGTTTGGTCCTATTGAACGAGTCTTATGCCGATCTGAATCTGGACATTTTGCAATTGTCGAGTTTGCACAGGAAGAGGTAGGCTTTCATATTGAATTGTTAGTTGTTTATTATGCATTAGATAGATATATATGAGACGCTATCTGACTGGACAGATATCGCATCGCGGCTTGGAGCAGCAAACAAATTATATACTTTTTATTCTTTTACAGTCAGCTGGAAAGGCAATATCATGCGGAAAAGTACAGATTAAATGTCAATTTGGAGAGGAAAGTGGAGAGCAAGAGGTGGTACATCATTATTTCTGCATATATATTATTATGTCAACATGTGCTTTTTGCAGATGATGACTGCTATTATATCTGAAAGAAGAGTCAATTTCTCTGCTCATCCTGTTGAGAAGACAAAGATTGATGTGGATGAAGTGAACTCTTTCTCTCTCCTCTCATTCCTCTTGTATTACAGATAGTGGATAGTCTGTCCTCTCTCTCAGTCCATCCAAATGGAGATGTTTATTCTACTGCTGCGGATGAAGTGATAAGACGAATTGTACTCACTCCTCAACAGGTCACAGTTACTGTAGCTCATGAAGGGAATGATGGTTGTTGTAGTTGGTGGATAGACAGGGATATGCTGCTCGATTGGAGAAAGAACTTTCACGATATTTTGTCGCTCCTTCAGTTCAAGTGTTTGGTTCTTCGATAACTTCAATTGGAACAATCGACTCAGACATCGTGAGTTGTATATTGGGATCTTTTTTGAGGGAATAATGGCAGGACATGTGTCTCCTGTTGGGATCCCCTCTTCATTCACATGCAAAACTTGTCTTCCTTCATGAACAACAAATGAGGGACAAATACTCTCTCCTCACAAGTATATTTCATATTTAACAATAACTCATTTTTATTGTTTTTACATGTACACGTTCTTTTTTAGGAGAAGCTTCTCTGTTCAAAGCAAAGAAAGTTCAAGCAGGAGAAGTGAGAAGACTGGGTGCTCCAGGTTTGGTTCTTTCACTGAGCTATAACTATTTGTGTCTACTTTAGATCGAGTAAGATTAGTCTCGAAGATATTGAATGAATTGCGAAAGGCGAGTCATTGAGAGTGATTGATTGTATGAATGAATAGTGTATTAGGAATGTGGATGGATTGGAGTACAGAGACCCATCATCGACTGTCGACTTCCCATCGTTCGTTTCATATTGGATAAACAAGTAAGACAATCTACAATGTATGACAATCGTTATTCTCAACAGATAATAGTTGATCTGTCAGTTGACAATTCAATTGGAGTAGCCAAGTCTGCGTATATCAAAGAGATCATAAAGGTATCTTTCCTTTATCTCTTATCTTTCAATCACAATAGTCTTCAGTCTGATTCATCTTGCAATATGCGTCGTTTTCTCATTTCTCTTCGATTCTGGGCTCTCAGTAATGGATTATTCGAGCCTCATGAAAAAGAACACGTATGGTTTTATTGTATTGGTTCTCTGTATGATGAGTTCAGAAGGGACATTTCAATGCATACATGCTCAATCTAATGGCGATCTCTCATCTACAAGCCACTGCAAATGTTCCTCCATTCCAACACTCTCAGACTGTATGTAGGATCAGATGTATCAAAGAGTACTGTATTGTAGTTGGAGTATGGTGGTAGTGGTGGAAGATGGAGAATTGACTTCACTGTTCCTCAATATTCACTTCAACAGTACAATGTCAAGTCTTTCCTCAAGGTTATACATAAGTTCACTTCATTTCGCAATATATATTCAGTCTTTCTTCGTGCAATTAACATCAGGAGTCAATCTACGTGAGACTGTCATTCTGGGAGGGACAGGCATGTGTACATTCAGCTGAACATATACAATCATAAATACTTTTGTAGGCGAACTTGTTCCTCTGTCTAATTTCTCTTCTCGTTTCCCTGAATTGATTGAAGAAAGAAAGGGAACAACGAAGTTTGAATTTGGCCTTGTCAATGTCCAGGTTTGATTAATTTAGTAGCAGTAAAGGGAATATGAAATTGGCAGGATCCAATTGAGTGTAATCACAATGTAACTTCAACTCTTTCTGATGGATCTGTTAGGAGGATGAGACATATGATGATGAGATCACTTCATATTATGAAGAAAGAAGTGAGAATCATCCTATTCTCTTTATAATTGACCAAGTTGAGGATAACTTTGCATCGTTTCTGTGCATTGAGAAGAGATTGAATGAGAGAGGAACAATGAGAACTCTCGACAGTGGAAATGTATCTGTTGAGATGAACGAAGAGATAGAGAATGGACAATATCGAATGAGTACTGCAATAGAAGAGACTAAGGCTGGTGAGTGGAACAATTGAATGAATCATGTGAAGAAGTGAATGGAGATGCTGTTATTGGTGTCCCTTATCCAAGGGAAAGACCTACTACAATGGGAAGTATGATGAAGGCAGTACAAGTTGTATTGGAGAAGGTACTTGTATCAGAGGAAGTGGATGAAGGAAGAGAAGGGGGAAATGCAATCAAGAGAAGAAAAGTATTAGCAATGAGTACAGTATCTACATGTACCTTCCCCCTTAGGTCTTATCAACAGAGATTCGTGACAAGATGGATAAGATTGTGTCTCCTTCTTCTTTGAATGCAAGGAATCATCCCCTTATCGTATGTATTCACTTCATTAACTCTTATTCATATTCTCCTTGAGAATACTACACTTTGTTCTTCTTCCAATCCTCCAATGCTTCTCTTCCATTGGGGTCAGTCATTTCATTGTGTGTAACTTCTGTTTCCTCTTTAGGAATTATCTCTATCCCTGCCAGATTATGGATTGGCAGAAGAAATGTGAAAAGAAGATTGTCCAAGGAACAACCACAAAGTGATGAAATGGAATTAGATGTGTGAATTGAAGATGTAAAATAGAGAATAGTGTATGATTTGTAGAATATTGTCTCCCATGAACTGCTTTGTACTCCATGTGCAATTGGAGGTGAATTCTCGTCGATCAGTTCAGGTTCTTTCCTTTCTGTTCACTCATTCATTCCTCATATTGAGATGATCATCCTTCTGTACTCCTTCTTCATCTTCAATTTGCATTCCATTCTGACACAATGATCGTCAGATTCCATTTGCTTGAAGGTATTATTTATACCTCTTCCTAAGAAAATAATTTTCTCAGGTGCTTCCCTGGATCTTTCAAATGCAGTCCATTTCCTTGATGGGAATGGTCTCCTGGCTAAGTATGTGCATGCACTTCTGCCAACAATTGAGGTCCATGCAATGCAATCGACACAAAATATTACAAGTGGGTGGAAAGACTTGAAACAAATGTACAATACTGTAAGCTTAGTCCCTTTTCCATGGGGGAGGTAAAGGTAAAGGTGCTGCCACGTCAAGCGATATCGCTAGGTGGGGCTACCGGTAAGGCCGGCTGCTAGTAGGGGGGAGGACTTCATTAACAATAAGATCATCAATTCAGTCATTTCAGGAGGCCAAAATGGACAAAATCGTATTCTTGCAAGTGGAAAGAGACAACATGAGGATGATGACGCAATGGAAACTGAATGAATTTATACTACTGTAGATTATATGAACACTCTTTCATTTAGCATTAGTTTTACAGTCGTTGTTGAATTTTTATACCTATTATTATTTGTTCACGTATGCGGTGCACTTTCATTTACTTCATTACGCGTAAATAGTCTCAGATTGATCTCTTTACAGATTTGCTATATAATAAGTTGTTATATAATAAAGAAGTTTGAAAGAAGAAGGGCATTTTGGTTGTGATACGTCAATGTCGTGACTTGTATCTGTTGTATGCCCTGTTTACTCTCAATTTGTCCCTTTAGTCTACAATGGTTACTGCTCCTTCTGCTGTTCCGGGGGCATCGACGCTATCTCAATCTGCAAGGGAGAGAATGGCACTATGCATTCAGGTATCATTTACCATTTACAAATAAGAAAAGGTGCATTTCTCATTCGTCTATTCTCCGATGAGCAGTTGTCTTTCGAACGCAGAGCCAACAGCTCCGCGATGGTTCGATGAATGATAAATGCACTTTTCTATTGTTTTATAAACCTTTGTATTATTCGCTCTCATTCTTTCCCATTGACAGGAGATCGTCTCTCACTTGATTCAAGCTCATAAGGAGGCAAAAGATGTCAATCTGAACAGACTCAAGTGCAATGTATACCGAGAACTTCCATTATATTTACTCTTTATTCTTTTAAGATTTCACAGAAGTATGGACTGAGTTCACAGCCCAAATTGGTAGATATCATTGCTGGAGTTCCGTCACAGTACAAGGTGCCAATTGTGTTTGGTCCTCTTTAAGCAGTTTCATGTAGAATGCTCTTCTTCCTAAACTAAAGGCCAAACCAGTTCGTACTGCATCAGGAATTGCAGTAGTTGCAGTGATGAGTAAAGTGAGTGAATGAGTGAATGTCCATTCATTCCTTTCATTCAGCCTCACCGATGCCCTCATATCAACTTCACTGGCAACATTTGTGTCTATTGTCCTGGAGGACCCGATTCGGACTTTGAGTATTCCACTCAGAGTTACACTGGATATGAACCAACGAGTATGAGAGCCATTCGAGCACGGTGATTGGTGATTGAGAGAAGATTGAGAAGGAGCGAGATATTACAGATATAATCCATATCTACAGACAAGAGGAAGAATACAACAATTGGCACAATTGGGTCATTCAATCGATAAGGTAGACTAGTGAGGGAAGACGGATGAGGAATGATTGATGTTCAGGTTGAGTTCATTGTAATGGGAGGAACATTCATGTCATTGCCTGATGAATACAAGTGAATCAAAGAGAAGAAGTCATAGAAACAACTCATTCAGAGACTATTTCATTCGTAATCTACACGATGCATTGAGTGGACACACTAGTCAAAGTGTTGAAGAGGTTACTGTAATCATCCATTCACTCTCTCATCTCTTCATTCAAGGCAGTCGCTTATTCTGAAAGATCAAAGATCAAGTGCATTGGAATCACAATTGAGACCAGACCGGATTACTGTCTTCCCAGACATTTGAATGATATGTTGGAGTGAGTTATTGCATTCCTTTCCATTCTCATTTCCCCCTCAGTTATGGATGTACTCGATTGGAGATTGGAGTACAATCAGTGTATGAAGATGTTGCAAGGGACACTAACAGAGGACATACAGTATCCCTCCATTCACATTCCATCCTCTCACTTCTTTCATTCAGGTCAAGTCTGTTTGTGAGACATTTGCAATGTCCAAGGATACAGGATACAAAGTGAGACTATTCCTCATATCTCGTTGTGTCATATTGTTCCCTTTGTAGGTAGTGATCCATATGATGCCGGATCTTCCCAATGTTGGATTAGAGAGAGACATTGAACAATTCGTGGAGCTCTTTGATAATCCAGACTTTCGGTATCATCAATTCTCTTTTCATCTCATTCCTTCCCTTATAGACCAGATGGACTGAAATTGTATCCAACTCTTGTAATCAGAGGAACAGGACTGTATGAGTTGTGGAAGAGTGGACGATACAAGGTCAGTCACTGCCCCTCCCCCCTCTACCCTCTCTCTCCCTTCAGAGTTATCCTCCTTCTGTTCTGGTAGATCTCGTTGCTCGAATCCTTGCTCTTGTCCCTCCATGGACTCGTGTATACAGAGTACAAGTGAGTGTTGTCTCCCCTTCCCCCAATTACCCCCCTCTCTCCCTTCAGAGAGACATTCCAATGCCTCTTGTCTCTTCTGGTGTTGAACATGGAAATCTGAGGGAACATGCATTGGCAAGGATGAAACAATTGGGATACGAGTGTAGAGATGTTAGAACAAGAGAAGTTGGAATACAAGTAAAGGAAGGGGGAGGGAATGAGGAAGGGACATTGAAATATAGGAGATTCACAACAAAGTACGACCTGATAATGTGGAATTGATCAGACGAGATTATGTGGCTAATGGTGGATGGGAAACATTCCTCAGTTATGAAGATCCTCAACAGGTATCAACAATGTACATCACTATGTATTGATTGATTGAGGATGTTCTGATTGGTCTTCTTCGTCTACGAAAGATTGCAGACAAGGCTCATCGTGCAGAGTTGAAGGTGAGAATTAGAGAAATGAGAAGATTGCTTCCTGATTCACTTTTTGTCTCACTCGTTACTCCTTTGAAGTCTTTCCTTTCATTCCATGTCTTCTCTTCATCATTCTTAACTTGTGTCATACGGATTGCCCTCCCATTCCTTTTCATTTTTTGTTCCAATTTGTCTGAAGGACTTTTCTCCCTATGCCTTACATATCGTTTCCATTGTTCATCACTTCATTGACCATCTTTTCCTTCCTCTACTACCTTTATGTCATCCAATCCTTTCACGTGGAACATTGCGGAATGAATTAATGCCTCGTGGGCATAACTTTCCATTCATTTATATCCACCAAGACTTATTCTCCTTTATTGTTGTTCAAGGAAATTGTAGAGTGGTTCCCTTATGGTAATCACTATTGGAAGGTAACCTCTGATTGAACTATAGTGTAATGCCATTCTTGCCTTTCTCTCCCTCTTTATTGTCCATAGAGGATATTTCAAGACTCAAAACAAGTATTTATGAATGAGATGCACTCAAATGAGCTGCCTTGAATGTTTTGAGTATGTGAGGCATTCGACGAAAACGATCAGTGCAAAAAGTTCCCCTTCCACTCACAGTCTCATTTCAGTTGGTTGTGCAAGTTGAATAACTGAGTGGATCATTTATATATTTTTTAAAGGAAGAGTGTATCTTTCTATTCTTATTTCTTCTCCGTTCACATCTGAAATGATGAAGTATATTGATCATCTATCTCTTATGTAATGTGAACCTTATGCCCTGTGACCTTTCATTCCTTCTTTTCGTTCTTCTCGTTCTCCTCACACTTACTCAGTCGTAGTCCCTTCCAAATCAACTTTTTCTTTACTTCATCTGGCTCTTCTCATTTATTTGTTCTTGTCAACTTGACGTCCTTTCTACCCTCTTCTCCCTTTCCCTCACTTTATGGGTGGTCTTCCCTCAATCATTCTCAAGAGTCCCTTTGTACAGTGTAGACGTGTTGTTGTAGAGAGGGAATTATGATAAGCGTCAATGGAGGGACAACAATGTTCATTCTGTTGTGACCATTCCTCACATACAATGAAGAGTGCCAAATGATAGTAGAGAAAGGATTGAAAAGGGTCAAAAAGAGGTTAGAAGGGAGGAGAATCAACTTCCTTTCAATTTCCATCCTGTCTATGGTCCAACGTTCCTCAAATAACATTGTCGTCTTTCACAGTTCTCAATTTGGCCTCTACACTTTCCCTGCTGATTATGCCCGTCTGTCCATTATCTTTATGTGTGTACCATTCTGTATCTCGAGATCTAGCTTATAGATTTTATCGAAACTTCCCACCTGGGCGTAAGTTGACGCCCTGATTTCGGGGAAGTTGTTTGTTTGATCCAAAATAGGGTTTTAAAACCAAATATTTATTATTGCTAGCCCGCCAGAAGGTTACGTGATACATTGCAGGGAAAATTTTGGTCTACGAAATTTTCAGTGCCTATTCTTGGGCTCACTAGGACGGTTCTGTGAAAATTTATATCGTTAATACCTCTAGCGCCACAGCAGTAACTCCATTTCTTCTGCAATCTGGCAATAAATATTTGGTTTTGAAACCCTAATACAATCCCATCGTTAATAGGCCTCGAAACTATACGAAATCCATTTTAGAGTACTCAATATGCTTTATTTTTCCTCCCTAAAAGGTTTTCGAATGCGGTAAATACGAGAACCTCAAGTAAACGGATATCCAATTTGCCTTAAGATGTTGCGAATGTCTCTCTTTGTACCAGAATGCCCCTTCTCTACTCTTTCCTCCTTTTTCACGCCTGATTATACTTCCAGAATCCATTGAAGTGTTGAGATGTGTGTATTTATGTGGCGCAGTTGGTAAGAGGTTAGACCACCAGGCGGAAGGTGGACGGTTCGAATCCGAGCTGTGATTATGAACATGTTCAGGGACGTAATACTTAGAAATCCGTGCTGACACAGACATTATAAATGAAATGAGCTCTTTTTTTATTGTCTCAACCTCCATCTCGAGAGGACTTTCACCGTGATGTAGTGGAGGTTCTCAATGAAGAGAAAAGACAACATTCTGCAGTAATCGAGGGCCTTCCGGAGAGTTCAGAATCTGTACCTAGTGCGCGAGTGGCTGCTGATAGGGAGGGTGTTCGTCACCTCCTAGACCTAGCAGGAGTTGAGACTACCCCTACCGAATGCTATCGCATGGGAGTACAGAAACAGGGTAGAAATGGTGGTACAGTACCTCCTCGACCCATCAAGGTCGTATTTCCGACTCGGGTTGCTCAAAGAGCATTTATCAAGTCGTCCTCATCTCTCCGTACCCATGCCTCGTTTTCACGTGTGTATGTCCGACCGTCACTCACAGCTCAACAAAGACGGGAGGAGTTTCTCCTTCGTGAGAAACGGCGGGAGATGGTGAAGGGTGGAGCTGATGTCGTCATTTTCAATGGCGTCATCATACCACGAAGCGACTTGAACCGTGCAAGGAAGGAGAGACTTGCACTCAATGGCCATCCTTCCTCATCCATTCCCCGTCAATCCACTCCTATCACTTCCCCTTCCACTCTCAACAACTCATCCTCCGCTTTGACTCAGTCAAACGGAGTTCAATAGGTGGTCCCATTCAACTGTCATTGTCTGTCTTTGTTTTCAATGTCCGCTCCATTTGCAACAAGCATGATGTGTTTCGCTCTATTCTAGCTGCTGTGTCTCCTGATATTGTTGTCCTTACTGAAACTTAGCTTCACTCTCGTTTCCCTTCCTCCCTTCTCATTGGTAATCTACCGTATACTCTAGTCCGCAAAGATCGTTCTTCCCGTGGTGGTGGTGTAGCCATTGTCATACGTGATCATCTCACTTATTCTTCCCCTTCTCAATCTCACTTCCATCATGAACTATTGGCAATTGACATTCTTTCCTCTAATTCATCCTTTATACGTCTATGTGTAGTCTATCGTCCACCATCCTATAATACTTCTCAGACTGAATCACTTGTTGAATGCCTCACTGATCTCTCATCATCATCCATTTATCCCTTTATTCTCGTTGGAGATCTTAACTGTGATGCCATTCAATCCCCATCTGTCTCTCTTTCCCCTTCTGATTCTCTTCTCCACTCTTTCATCTTTTCGGCATCTCTATTCCACGCCTCTGTTATCCCAACTCGTGGTTCCCGTTGCATTGATTGGATAGCCGTCTCTGATCTCAGTACAGTATCTCATGTAGCTATAGTCCCCGCTTTCCCTTCAGCTGATCATAATGGTATCTCATTTTCACTCTCATCAAGTCTCGTCCCACCCGCCCAATCTCTTATACGTGATTATGCACGCGCTAATTTTCATGACATGAATGAGTATTTGAGTTGTATAGATTGGATTGAGTGTTTCGATCTGTTCTCTGATATAAATGATCTCTATTCTCGTTTCACTACTGTAGTCCTATTTGCTATTGACAAATTTGTTCCCTATCGCACTCCCAGATCACATATTGTTTCCTATCCACCACACATTCAATCGCTTATCTCACGTAGGAACACTCTCTTTCCTCTCATCCATCTCTCTGGTGCACGCTCTGATTATGATGCCCTTAGTATTGCTCTTGTTAGGGAAATCAAGAAATGGAATCGATACTGTGAGCGTAAGAAACTAGCACGTTCGAAAGAACTCTATAGGCACATTGCGTCCCTTACCAGACCTAAAGTGATATCTCCATCTGTCCTCATTTCTTCCACCAATCAACGTATCACGAACACTAAGGATAAGGCCGATCTCTTGGCTGCAACTTTTGCATCATACTTTACTCTCGATGACGGTCGTGTTCCCATACTACCCCATTCCCCCATTCCCCCGTCACTATCTTCCATATCCTTCTTTCCTTCTGATGTTCTTAAAGCCCTTCGTAGACTTAGACCCACCGGTTCCTGTGGAGCCGATGGTATCCCTCAAATTGTATTCTCTAAATGTTCTCGTTCTTTATCCCTTCCAAGTTGTGATATCTTCAATCTTAGTATGCGTCTTGGTAGTGTACCAACAGTTTGGAAGCATTCTCTCATCACTCCTCTTCCTAAACCTAATAAGGATCCCTCTTCTCCTTCCTCTTATAGACCCATATCTATTCTCTCTTCTGCTTCTAAGACCATGGAACGACTTGTTAAGGATAGGCTGTTCAATCACTTCAATCGTTTCAATATTCTTCCTGATCATCAGCATGGTTTTCGCCCCTGTGCCTCTGTTGTCACCAATTTGATCCAATGTGAAAATGATTGGTCCTCGGCTCTCTCTCGTGGAGAGGCGACGGATGTCATTTACTTAGATTTCTCTCGTGCATTTGACACTGTTCCTATCTCTAAACTTCTATATAAGTGCTCTCATTACGGTATTCATGGATCCCTCTTTGACTGGCTTGAATCCTTTCTCTCTGATCGTGCCTTTGCTGTTCGCCTCGATGGAATCCCC
>JACMIF010000057.1:51211-76076 GCA_014805445.1 Diplogasteroides magnus | reverse complement strand
ATTATGAGCCGCTCTGTGCGAGCCGGCTCCTATGAAATGATGCGATGCCTGAGCGATTCACTGAATCGCAAGTGAATCGGAGTCGCGAAATGAATCGTTATGCCTACCCTAATGATTATGCAAGTTTAAGGCTCAGATCTTCAAGTATTCAATCGGATAAAAACTTTTGGATAAAGGGTTCTCGGACGAAAATTTTAGTTGATGCAGGATCTTTCCTCATCAGGATAGCGGAATTCCATGTTCAGGATTCCTGCATCGAAGACCTGAACGAATAATAATTATAGGAAAATTCCAACAGTCCTATAACCATATAACTCCAGCATAAAGGGGTAGTTCACCTTTTCAGAAGTAGCTGTCCTTGTAACGTAATCATCTGGGACTTTCAATGTGACCTTCCGTTGACAGGGCTCAATTGAATCGATTATTCACGTTTGTTGTTCTATCAGGGCAAACACTACGGGGAAAGAGGATTATATGAGGTAGTGAATAGATACCTTGATTCCATCTCTACAGTCATGATACACTTTGAAGTTGGCATTCATCTTTAACAACGATCCTGTTCCTCCCTGAAGAGTCATTGTGATGGATTACTGTACCTGAATACCTGTAGTTGGAATTGTCCAAGAGGATCAGTTTCTCCTTCTGCCAATAAAACATCTTTCCCTGTACAAAACACTCAGTTATTCACAAATGGACAACAAACCGATTGTGTTCTTGTCCCACAATTTGACTTTAGCGCCTGAAAGGGGAGTTCGTCCACAGATAAGTTGACCCTGTAGAGGATTGAGGATGAAAGAGTACAAAGAGTGAATGACCTTTATGGCAACAGACTGTTGCAAGAATGAAGAGACTCCAGAGGATAACACAAGAACAACAAACAACAATCGCATCTCAATCAAATATCATTGTTTGTATGAGTAAGAAAACGATACGGGAACGGGAATTGATTCGTTTCAAGTGTAATTTCAGAACTGACAAATTCAAAAGCGACAAGACATGTTGTAAAATGAACGTTTGAACTCGTTCTTCAATCCACGAGCAATATTAGAGAAAGTTATTGAATAGCGAGAAACGAGGGAGGGAATGTTATGTGAGGGAATGAGTCATCGATGGACATGAGGGGAATTGAATAAGGGAAGGTGAGAGGAGACGATAGATGATGAGATGGAATGGAAGAGGGGTCACTCCATTCAATATCTACTATCTACATTGTCTATCAATACTCAAAGTTGCGTAACACACAAAGTGATCAAACAGGAAGAGAATGAATGGCAGAGAAGAGAAAGAAGAAGAGAGGAACTCCCACAGTGACACTACATGAGAGATACCTTTATGAATCAAACCTCCACACTAAGCACCCCCGCTTATTTGCAATCCCGTAGGGGATAAACTTTCAGTCAGACTTTATTTGTCATCGAGAGATTATTGAAACAGCAGATAGGGCAGAAAGTGAATCCTTTGACTCGTTCAACCATAACAATCGACGATTCAAGTCACATATGACTACAGTTAAGTATTATTTACATAAATGCGGCATGAGAAATGTGAGGGACTACAGCAACAACTTCATTAGTCACATCGTCCTTCTCCTTTCGTATCTGATTGTAGGTATCAGAATGAATCTTCTTAAGATGACCCCATAGTGAAGTTGTTCCATAGTTGGTCATCTTCAACTGTGCACCACACAACAAACATCTTCCTACTGTTTCACCCTTATCCTAAACAAAACAATTCACTTAGATGACAATGGATAACATACTTGAGTGATTTCCTTCTGAAAGTATGGCCAAATTGGAGAAGGAGCAAACTTTACACCAGAAGAATCACTTAATCGTTGCTGAAATACTCTCATTAGTTTATGTATACAAAGTTTATGTATATTGACCTTCTTGAAGGGAGTGTTCATTCCTTCATTGTTTGCACATAAATGCTCTGAAGATGAGGAAGGACTGTAATTGTACATTGCCATTCAATCTCAAATCCTCTCACTCACCCATTATCCATTATCATTTCCTCTTGTGTATCCCTCGTTGTCTCATCATCGTATCTCATTCCCTGTAATTCATTCTTACTGTATCTGCTTGATGGTCCAACCAATTCAGTCATTCAACAAAAGGAAACGATCGACAAATATTGACAAAGTTCAGGCCACATCACAAAAGCGAACTGGACGAGAGGGAATACAAGAACGTTCTCTCAAAGGATTGAAGGAGAAAAGTACTTGGATTCGCCCTCTATCTGCATTGAACGATTTTATGTGTGAAAGTCCATCTTTCCACTCTGCATTTTACAAAAATGGTAAGATTTTTCTGAAGAAAGGTGATAAAACTAACATCTTCGACTTCTTCCTTGACGATTGCATCCTCATTCATGGGAACTGGACTGTCTCTAAAAAGGAATTGAGTCATTACAGTAAATATGTGCAATGGAACCTCAAGAACAAAGGAGCAGGAGCGATTTGAGTTGAGTATTCACAAGATGAAGAAGATACTGCTGAATCTGAAATGACAACTGAAACATTTACGGATTCATTACAACTCACGGTCGTTCAGCATTTGACTTAATGTCTCCTGCAGTTCAGCACTTGGCTCCTAAAAGTACAGTCATATATTGGAAAAGATTGCTTGATCTCCGAGATACTCGTGCTACTGTATTTAGTAACAGAATATAACCCACAGTACTGGTTTCAACAGTCTGTGAATTGATCTCTGCGTATTCGAGTGGATGCATTGACTTGAGATGACACTGTAAGATGGGATGTGATCATATTGATAGATATTCAAACCTTCATTGCCGATGTTCCATGATTTGATCTGGACACTTCCTTCCCACAAAGAAGACAACGAGACTGAAGAGAATGAGGATGTGGGTAAAAGAGCGACATGGACATTTGCGCAGAAATGATGAAGAGGACAGATGCACCATGATTGTAGTCATTTTCACGGCACAAGGGTTCACTGCACCATTATGACGCAAATGTCCGTGACGCTAATCTCTTTGACATGAGAGGGTACGAATACCTTCATGATGACACTTCCAATCTCAGTTTGTTCATCGATCTTTGCAAAGAAAGACCAGAATGGAGAGACTTGAGGGGGCTGAAGAAGTACATTGCAACTATGAACAGGAGATTAACACAACCTTTTTCTTTGCTGAATCCATTTCTTCTGAAGGAGAACGAGTCTTCTGAAAAACGATAATGGTAAAAAAATACGAATGAAGTATGTATTGAAGGACAGGGGCGTCATGGACACTTGCGCCACAATGGTGAAATTTGAAGATGTGCCGTGAAAAGAACTAGAATGATAGCGCAAGTGTCCATTTCGCCGTAATGGCGCAATTATCCATTATGCTCGTGACTTCCTTTTATACCTTTGGTTGTGATGATGGTGTGGTGCGAATAGCACTGTGAGATGCAGTGATGTGCAGTTGAACAGGTCTGTGTGCAGATGGAGGAGGGGGACGACGAGGAGGAACAGGAGGGGAGGATGAAGTCTACAAGGGATACTGTATGAGGATGAAACAAGGGATACTGTAGGTCAGTCAGTCATTCACCTTCTCCACTCCATCCACTGTCCATGTTGACTTCTTCTCCAATGAAAGTTTCTTTGGAGGAGACACTGAAGGAATCCATCTCATACCAACTTCTAATACTCATTCATACCTCTTGTATAAACAGGAGGAATGTGTACTGATTGAGTTCCATTTGGTGGAAGGGAAGTCTGTGTTTGAAGTGTCTTGTGAGAAGTCGGTTCCTGTTATATAGTTCGGGTTACGGTAATGAGGAAAACACCCAACCTGATTCGTATCTGTGGGCCATTGTTCAGCAATAATGAGATGAGCATCAGCGAGTAGAAGAATGAGTGATTCTATGTCTGTGTTACGTGGTGGTCTCATCTTCATTAATTGTCTCAATCTTCCAAGGGCATCCAATCGAGAACATCGAGTCAATTCCACATCCATGTCACTATTCTACAACATAAGACTCATTACTGTAAGTGTATTGATTGACTGACCTTCTGTCCTGGCCAATCCTTGATCATCCACATTGCATTCTCACATAGAGAACGAACAATTTGCCCTACGGGATCAGTCATCATTCTGAATGAGTGAATGAATAATTGACCATTCCCCATTCACTTACCTGTATTGCATATTGAGTACAGCATCTTCTAATCGAAGGGCCATCATGTCTCTCATTCGAAATTCCACGTCCATCACTACAATTCACAAATGAGACACAAGGCAAAAGAGGGGATCGATTTGGTATTGCAAGCAAAAGAAGAGAGGGGCAAGCAAAGAAGAAGAGGAGGGAGAGGGCAATTGTGGACACTCTCACATTCTCCACTCTCTCATCCTCATACACTCTCTCATTCATTCTTTGACTGTCTAACTAGATTGAAGGGCAATTGGTTGGGAATGGAGGTCGAACCATACAAAGGGGGCAACCCCTTATGGGCCAACTATAGGACATTACATGCAGTTTATGTTTTTGGCCAATCAATCACAACTTTTTGGCCTACGGAGCAGCATTGTTCGTGAGGGTTGTCTCGAATGATGAATAACATGCCCGTAAAAAGACAATATTTGATGTCATACGGCACCTTGTGATCCAGCATCGCTTGGGTCCTTTCACTTTTGCAAGCACTACATTTCTACAGATACTTACTTTGAGTTGCAGTGAACAATTGATTGAGCATACTTATGACCAAATAGGGTGTTTTGTTACAAGTAGAACATTTCGGCAGAGTTCAAAATCTTTATGACATACAATGTTAGAATAACGTTTGTTACAGTGATGGAAACAACAAAGTGGATGTGCGCACACAGAAGAAACCGTTAGAAAACACGCAAAATGAGTCTAAACTTTAAAAAGGGTTGATGGTGAGAAGATGATGAGACAAAGGGGCAATTGACAAGAGAAAGAGAATGAGTAGGCAAGTGAGATGAGATCGGTCACATGTAAATGCTACAATAAATATCATAACACAAGGAATAATTTACCAAAAATACAACAATATGTAGAGCAGCGTGTTACAAAGTGTCTCAAGCTGAGGCAGGTTGAGGCCCTCCCATTGGGGTTCCTGCTGGAGTGAAATGAGTGGGGAGGGCATCCATCCTCTGTCCTTTCTCTCCGTCTAGGACTACAGTAGTCAAGAGTTGGATCTGAATGACCATTCAATTCTACTGTAACACATGTCAATGTGCTTGATTGCAGGGCATATAAGAAGGGTGTAACTAAATTTTTTTTAACTTTTCGGTTCATTTTCGAAAAATGAGGCGTTGTCCGGTGGCCAATGTGTCATAGATTTTTCGAAAATGAACCGAAAAGTGAAATTTTTTTAGTTACACCATTCTTATAGGATATAAATATCTCCAAATACAAGTTAGATACCTTTGAATTGGGAGAAGTCCTGTAGATAAGAATTGCGAGCCGAGCAAGAACAAAAGTGAGTGCAGCACATAGACACTCAAAGGAATCAATTGCAACAAAAGAGAGATAAACAAACTGACTGTGATTATGGCGTAAGTGATGACCAATCGAGGACTGTAGTTAAGGGAATCGAAGAATGAAATGAGTGAGAGAAGAGTTGAGAAGGCATACAAGAACATGAATATCAAGGCAGTGAAGAACATCTGAAATGGGTTGCATAAAGGTAACTAGTAAGAATACTCAGTAAGTGAAATCAAATTGTCAGCAGTATATCACCTTTTCTAAACAAGCCTTTCTTAAAATCTTCATATCAAAAGGGAGGGAAATTCATTACAGTAATGGCAAATCAGACCAAAAGAGTGAATGGAATGTAAATAGCTGCTTGTCCAATCTGTATTGCCTTCCTGTGTAGTGAGAATACATGTCCAAGAAGGAAGAATAGAGATGAGAGGAATAGAAACAATGACCATCCACGCACCCACGGAATACCTCAATACATTTCCTTTTTGCTGTGCCACTGATGGCAAATTTCAATGTAATCAGATAGTGTCTTTTAAACTGTGTAAACTAAGAATCACCCTACTAAATCAAAACAGTTACCGACAAACAGAGCCATAGCCTACCTTCGAAGACATAAGGGGCGAGGAAAATTCCAACGAAGATGAGAAAGGGCAAAAGCTGAAAGAACGAATTTGATTGTTTTGTCTTGTACTTCTTACTTTTACTCCCTTAAAGGACCCCTCTGGTGAATAAAGAAAAAATCATACTTTTCTCTTTGATCTTTGCCGATTCTGTGATTTCGAAAATTTTTACCCCTGTTTACTTATATCTTAAAAGTCATTGCGATTTTATGGAGTCGGTGCAGGGCTGCGCGAAAAATAATTTTCCGCAAAAAGCAAAACCGAAAAAATTTCGGTTTCAAAATCCCGAAAAACCGAAAAAAAAATTTTAAAAAAATCGAAAAATATTTTTCTTATTACTTAGACCATGTTTTTCGTAGGGCTGGGCAGGGGGTAAGTAGAAACTAGTGAAGGCAGAACGAGTGGGAGAAGTGCATTCCACCTCTCTGCTCCTCGTTCAATCGGTCGTGTCTGGTGTATAGATACGACCGGTTAAACGAGACGTAGAGAGATGGAATGCACTTCTCCCACTCATTCTGCCTTCACTAGTAGAAACGTATGTACACTTTCAATCATTACTATAAACGGTTAATCTGGTGATCCGACATGAATAAATGATGCGCCAATGAAAATTACTTTCCTACTTGGTTCGTTATTTCAAAAGCCAAAAATAATAGTCAGTTTGCAATCCAATTTTTCGATTATTTTGTTATGGAAAATTCAGCTAAAAGCGTTTCAAGGCGTTTCGTGACCTCGTATTCCGTTTCATGAACAAAAAGTGATTCCTTAACTATGGTATCGGCACAGCACTTCAACAGGCCCTAAGTCAATGCGAGGTGAAGAAATGCAATTGGAAGCCACTCAACGAAAAGAAAAGCAGAAACGCGAAAAACATTTTAAAATTTTGAATTTCTGCCAAGTTGCCTGCATGGGCCTGAGCCTTTTGCCTTTCTTAGGCTTTCTAGCCTCGTAGAATTTTTTATCCATTTTCCTTTGACAGATGCACACATTAGCACCACCCCTATCGAACTGCACTTGCAGTTTATGAGAGTTGAATATTCACCGGATGGGTCCTTTAAGAAGATGATACTCCCGAATAAGAACTGCCGTTTAAGAACCGGGACGTTTTTGAACTTTCATTGTCTCCTATACATTCTTCCTTCTCTTTCTCGGCAGAGAGCTGTGTATAACTATTCTGAAACATCCCGGTTGGTTAAACGACAGTTCTTATTCGGCGGTATCATCCGTAAGAAAACGAAAAAAAGAACTGACAGTTTGTGCTAGAATGAGCACTCCGAAGGGTTTCCTTCCTAGAAATGCCCAATCTGCATTCGCCTTCACTTGTTCCATCCTTAATAGCTTTCTTTTGTTTAATAGATGAACCGATGGTCATTTTTCATTCATGAAAATGGCAATAACGCTGTATAGACGATGAATATCCGCCAGACATCAATAACAATTGAAAACACGTGGCTGTGTCTTCGGAAAATATGAGTCAGCGCTGTGAAAAAGTAAAGAATATTCAGATAGAGAAGAAGACGAAGAGAGAGAGGAGAAATATTGATAACAGCCGATTTCATTCAAATCTTACGGTGAAAAATAGAGTGTGGACAAACGAAAGCAAGGATAATAAAGATAACATAGAGCAACGTCAGGCTTCACAAAACAGGATGAGATTTAAGAAGAGAGAAACAGACGACAAACAAAATCCGTTTTCAATAGCCAGTTGTGAGTAATTGACACGAGATTAAGGAGAAATGGATGAGGATTGGCGGGATGTGTGACAAGAGGGAAGAAGAGGGAATAGAGAAGAGAGGAGGAATGGTCAGTGTATATGAGGAGAGAGAGAGACTGTGTAGCCATAAACAACTATGACGCCCTCAAGGGTAGAAGAGTGAATGAGGGAAAGAGAGGAGAGAGTACAAGAGTGAAGGGCACATGTACAATGAGAATGAAGAGATACTTTCAGTCGACCATACAACTATCACATCGACTACCATTCAAACATTTTCAATACATCAAAACATTTATACAATGAGAACATCACATTAGTGTATATGGCACACAGCTTTGGAACTGCTGTATTTGGACTATGAGAACATTTTAAACAATCTTCGGTGCATAATAATAACTGTGTAGATAATGATTGCTATACTCAAAAGCTTCTACTATGACACAATCCAAATGAGTTACAACTTCATGCAATAAATAGAATCGGGAGAGTAGACAATGGGGGAATGAAATGATGTACAGTAGGGAAGAAGGGGTTAGTCATACATGATTGTGGAAGGGGATGTCTTTCATCATACACCCTCATCCTCTTTACAAGGGGCATAAATGATCTTCTCAGTCAATTGTACAATATCTTCATGTGTCCTTTCACTCAATGCATCTCTTCCTTCCTTCGTAGACATAACAAGCATTCTCAGTCTCAATCTCCTATAACATATCATTCACTCATCTTCCTATTGTCTCTTTCCCACCTGGTTGTCATTTCAATTGCATGTAACTCATCCGCTCTTTCCCTCTCACGTTCCATATCACTCATCTGTAACTATTCACTATAATAACAAAGAAGATGAAAATGTGACAAGAGTGACCAACCTGCATGAGAATCTTCTTCTTCTCCAGTTTCCTTATCATTTCATCAGAAACATCATCACTGAATGAAGCAGGAGAAATGGAAAGATGTCCTCTGAATGAATGAGAATGAGAGTGAGAAGAGAACAATGACCATACTCAGTGTCTCTCTTCCTCTTTGGTGGTGGTCCTCCCACCAGATCAGAGAGTGTCTGTATTGGTCGAGTGGGGACACAAGGCTGTACAATACAATGTCTCATAGACAATAGACACAATGTCTACCTGTGCATACTTCATTCTCTCTAACATGGCTGCTATACTGTCACTTTGTCCTCCTTCCTCTCCATTATCTTCCCCTTCACTTCCTCGAGATGCATGAGCAAAACGAGCAATCAGACCCTGTACACAGCCCTTCAACTCACAACACAATCTAGATTACGCTACCTGTAGTGAACTTTCGTTGCAGGAGGGCGGTGTGTCCTCTTCCTGGACTGGGGAGGTCATTGACTGAAACATGATATAAGTACCGTATGACCGTTACCATATTCCCACCTCGCTCTCCATCCTCTTACTCACTTCTTCAGCATTTGCCAATAGAGCGTCTGTCACTGATTCCTCCTTCACCATCGTGGCCTCAATCAATACTTTTCGTTAATTGAAGAAAACATGAGCAAGTGTAAAATACAAATGAATGATAGATGAAGAATGAGGGGAGGAAGACCTTTGTGGTCCATTTCCTTCCCATTTGTACATTATGAGTAGATGCAAGATGAGAAGCCATTCCAGAAGTATTTCCATTCTTCCTCTTTATCATCTTTCCACACAATAGACATTGAGCATCCACATAGTGCGTCTTTCCTCCCTCTCGACCTCTGCGCCACACATATTTACTACCGCGGCATTCCCACCATATCTAAACCATAACAGCTACGGTAATCAGCCATAATTACATCTCATCCATTATCTAACCGCTTGCTTCCTCTAACAATTCTATCTTACATTTGTGCGAGATCTTCTTTCAATTCCACTTTCACAAAGTAGTCCCAGACACCTGACAAAGAACCTATTCATCCCATTCATTCTCACTCTTACAGTAACCTCCCATACCTGATGTACTACGATATGAGAGATATCTTGGGTAGTGGGGATCAATGGGTCCGAGAGGAGAAGGGAAAGGAAGTTGGAAGAGATCTCGAGGAGCAGCCATTCAACAAGGAGAGAACTACATCCAATGGTGGATCGAGAGGCAAATGAGGATGGAGGGACGATCGATAGTCAAATCAACAGGAATAGACATGAAGATATGCAAAGTGATTACACCACATTTGATAGACTGAATGAGTAAATGAAGTGTCTCACATTGAAGAATGAGTTTGTGTCAATGGTTGTCTGTGGAGATATCTGTTCACTCGAAGAGAACAGAGCAGCAGATATGGGGAAACGACTTGCACTCACTCAAATGACAATCATTCCTACCCTTCATAACATCATCTTGTACTTACATTCCTTGGTAGGAGATACACTGACTGAGGATGTTGCTTGGGTTGAACGGGCTGCACCTACTACAATAGAGTCATTTCGACTCTATTTCTATTCTTCACTCACTTGCATCAATCACAATCCCATCCAATTCACCCAATGCTCCTGTTGCTTGATTGTGATTCTCGAATCGAGACACGGCATGTCGTCTCAACATCAACATTCTCTTCCATTCACACATCTCCTCTTACCGTATGTACTGCCAGTCGTGGTCTCGAATGCGCATCCATGACTTTCCTCAACAATGTTCGCATGAAATGAAATGAATGGGATCTGTGGTACCTTTGAAGAATTCAAGATGTTGTAGTTGTTCTGCAATCTCCTTCCATGCTTCTTCCTTTGCATGATTTGATGAGACGGGTAACTATAGTAGTTAAGTGATCACATTTCACAGTAGGAGACAAGTGTACCATTTCAGAAGAGTTTCCATCTCCGAAAAGAATCTTCCTGTACTGCCAAACAAGTCGAGCAAAAAATATTCTCTGTATAATCTTCGATTCCCTCCCTTCCCGCAGATAACCAGCCAACTTTGTTCTTCAATATACGGACTTTCACATGGAAACATTCATCAACTCACTTTGTGTGCATTTTCATTGGGGAAATAGAATTAGGACTATGAGATAGAAGAGATTCTTGACTAGTGTTGTGGTTGATAGATGAATCATTATGAAGAGCCTCAGGAGAAGCAGCCATTTCAGTCTGAGGGAAGGAATATAAGGGAAGACGAATCTACAAAGGTAACCACGAGGGTGCAACATTCAATGCAATAAGATAAAGAAAGAGAAGAGTTGTTCAAATGTACTTTATCCATTGAATCACAGCCATTCATTCACTCCCTTCACTAATACAATATGATATACTCTCTGCTCTTCAAGAGCACAAACCATCCTATTGTCCTCAGCTCATGCAATCAGTCACAAACATCGAGTAACAACGACACAAATACTGCAATACAAACAAGTGCTCATAATATCAATCTAGTTGTATTTCTGTGCAAATCGCACATTCGATACGATGGAATGTTTAAGGATTAGTTTAGAAATAGCCTAGCGAGATCGAGTGATGATGAAAGAAGCTCCTACAAATCATGGTCTATAATAAGTTAATATAACCATTACCTAATAAAGTATCTATGTCAAATTACAGAAAGGAATCAAAAGATCGAGTTGGATTGGACAAGGAAAGGGGAAGATTACAAATCAATTGGGTTGAGCAGGCCTCAGTTTGGAGTCGTTATCGAATAACTCCGAGTGTCCTCTTCTGTGTGAGTTTGGCTGTTGACTTGTCCACCTATAACAACATTCAATTACTCTTCTCATATGAATAGATGAGTCTACCGTAAAACAGTTCCACAATCTGAGTGTTTCATCGGATGAAGATGACATAATGGATGATTTGTCATGAGAAGGAACAAGGGATAGAACACGTGCAGTATGACCTGTATATACTTATACACATACATGACAATCAAGTCATTCCTACCACTCAGAGATGCCATCTGACCGAAATTGGGATACTTCCATATCTTGATATCATTGTCAGGACCTCCATGTGATGTTGCCATTTCTTTGTAGTCCACATTGAATACAATACCAGTAACCTGAACAACTCCTTCAGTCTTCCAAGAGTGAATATAGAATGAACCTGACTGCCAGTGTCTATACTCTTCATTAGAGTACCATTACAGACATCCCACAACTTGACAGTTCGATCCTGAATGAGTACATTGAATGAGCTGCTTCAATGGTAGTCAACCTGCATTCCTCCTCCAGTTGCCAGTAGATCATGTCTCCATGGACACCATGTAACAGGTCTCACAGTTGCAAGATGTTCATCAAAACGATGAAGGGGAGTCTCAACACAAGACAATCAAAGAGAGATAACAACAAGACATACAGCATCTGTAGCATTGAGAGTAGATGCCTGCCATACATTGACCAGATTGTCCCCTCCTCCACTCGCAAGATATCTCTCATCTGGAGACCAGTTCATTCCACAAATCTCCTGAGTATGTCCATCGAAAGAACTGCAATGTTGACTTCAAATGAGTTAGACTGGGCAAGATACCCGATGCGATGTTGATGTATTCTTACATCATGATGTACGATCTGACCCGATCTGTGTGCTGTAAGTAGTGTTAAGGGAGATAGTGGATGACTGATAGAGTACCTGCAGATAGTACATGTTGTCTCCATGATAGACATGATACTCTGCTTGCTCTGGATGGAATCATCTTCCTCAATTCCTTCGCGTGTCCATCTGATGTCGTCTGTTCTACATCGAAGATCTACAATAGTGGTCATACAATGTAATTGTGATTAGAATAACTTACCCTGACTATTCCATCTGCAGTTCCCACTGCAAGATTTCTACCATCCTTGTCCCATGATAATGCAGATATCGTGCTCAGTGCATTCGTGTCATCCAAACTCACCTGTAACAACGTACATTTGCAACAACAGACACAATACATTCGTACAATTGGTCGAATTGATCCATCGTCACTGTTCCACACGTAGATCTCACAGCCCAATCCCACTGCCACTTCCCCTACAAAACACTGTAAATACTGAAAGAATCCTCGCCTACCTCTTGGTCCCCAGTCAAGAACATTCGTGTAGTAGTCATCCAGAAGTCCGGGGGCATCCAATATTCTGTTGCAGGCAGTGCTAATGTGTCTCTGAGTCCTCTTGACGGATGAAGTGGGAACAGCAGTGGTAGAGTAGAGCACCTAAAGGGATATGATTAGACAGTGGATGGAATTATCATTGAATGAAAACATGTAGAATAGTGCATAGTGGGGAGGAAGACGCGTGGCGAGTCTCTCACTCAAGAGGTGAATGGCTGGCCGTGACAGGGAGATATTGACAGAGGGGAATGACAGCGGGACGACGAGAGATAGTGCAGTCAGATGAAGAGAGGAAGAGGGAATGGGTAGAGGAGAGAGGACACAGACAACGAGAGTGACTGACACACACATACACACACCAATCCATTGTAGAATGACAGCAATGTGACTGACCAAGAGATAATTCGCCAATCAAGGAAACATCACTATTCTCAGAGTCTCTTCCTATCATTCAACCGTACGTATGCCACAATTGAATTGACAGCAGTTACCTTCGGCTGATTGAGATGACCAACGGGTGGTAATGGGGCTCCATTCTTCTTGTACACAAAAATGCGATCATCGTTGATTGAACTGAGATCGGAACCCGACTTTGCTAAAAAAACATTTCCATTTTAAAAGTATTTAAAGGAGTAGACTTACTTCTCATCAACCTCTTCATTTCATCCTTTTCTTTTTGGTTCTTTTGAGGACTATTAGGTGCAGAAGTTGACGTGTTCAACGTGGTGTCACCGGCCTGAACAGACATCACAACTCAAACAAAGCACATCAAAACAACCTGTTGCAACATGAAGCTGGCAAACTCGAACTGTGTCTGACTACGGTTAGGTATGTATCTGTCTCCACCAGCAGTTGTAGATCCGTTCAGGTTACGATTTCGCGAAGGAGTTACTTCCCGTCGCCGAACCTTTAATCAAATTATTTCGATCTACCACCCCTTCCCCATTTTCCTTCTGGTAGACTTTCAAAAACTAACGTTTTGCACAGGAAGTCCACATATGGCCGAGGTTGATTTATTTAGATTTCCATTGTTTGGAGTCTTCGATGCGAAGAAGGACATACTTAACCCTTTTCTAGATGCAGATCCGGGCGTTTTCACAATGGACATGTCTCCAACCTATCATTGTCACTTGTCTCGTTTGCAAAATTCAAGAATTCTTACTTTTCTACTCAACTTGCCCATAGGCGAGCTCGGTGCAGACCGAACCGACTGAGACATTGCGTCTACTCACACAAACAGAAGAGGTCTGAAAACGAAGGTCGTAGTGCCTTTATCATAGCAAAACTCCCCAGATCTCTACCAAAGAGGCAACACAAACATGGTGAAACGAAACAGTGAAGAGAGCGACGAGGGTCAACGCTGATAAAGCAAATAAATGTTCATTATATAGAAAGTAAACGTCGAGAAAGCAAAAAAAAGTCTTGGAAAGGGTTTGAAATTCGTCTTTCCCGCCGTTCGCTAAACAACGGACCATTTCCGTTGTTTAGTGGTTTTCTTGGCGGGAAGTAAAAATTGGCACCGTGCCAATGCCCTGTTCAAATTCGACTTCGCGCGAAGTTCCTTTACTAAGCTTTTGTTTCGCCTTTAAAAGGCCTTTTTCCCTATATGAACTCGCTTATGTGACTCGTTGAAGAAAAGAAGTTGGAAATAACGCGGTACGTACCAGGCGTACCGGTGCACTACCAGTATTTTTTTGTTCTTTCGAGCTTGACTCATGATGGGATCAGTTTTCCGTTTTAGCTTCAACAGTTTTAGACTGTAACGTGTTCACTGGGTGGTATAGTTTCCAAAAAAACGAGTAAATTTGCGTATTCTTATGCCCAACTTTTCAACTGTTGAAACTAAAAGGAAATCTGATCCCACGCAGAGTTAAGTTCATAAAGTAAAAACGCCGGTACACTACCGATACGAGTGGTACTTCACGCAGTACTTTTTGCGATGTTTCCAAATTGTGGAGTTGTATTTGCAGTTGTACTATGGTATCATGTCATGTTCGATGCGATCATCTTTTCAGGCCCATGAACTCGTGACTAACGCTGTGCTAAAATGCATGTAAAACGGGTTGAAATCGATGGCTTTAAGTCATACGCCTCGAAAGTGGTTAGTGGGGATTAATTTGTCTATTTGTAGCAATTATGTTCTGGAATGCTTATAAATAACGGCCAAATTCATTAGATAGATTTGAAACGCATTATGAATGGCTTTTATAGAAGAATTCAACAATGGTGAATAAAGTGGGAATGAAATTACTTACAATTAGGTATACTTGTTCAGGTAATCGAGGATTTTGACCGCGAATTCAATGCCATCACTGGTCTAAATGGATCAGGAAAGTCTAATATCCTCGACTCTATTTGTTTCGTCCTGGGAATTACCAATCTTTCCCAAATTCGTGCTTCGAACTTTAATGATCTTATCTTCAAGCAAGGACAAGCTGGAATTACAAAGGTAGTGCTGTCCTTTACTTATTGTTGCAATGTGGAATTGCCACTTCTAGGCGACAGTGACAATTGTATTCGACAATCGCACGGGACGAAAACCACTTGGATATGAGAACTGCCAGGAAGTCATCGTCAGAAGGCAGGTATCTTGTCCAGGAGACCTATTTCCAATTTTCTATCGACACCAACTCTACCAAAGTGTGAAACGTGACTGTTTGTTACAGATCTGCATTCAAGGGGCTGCAGGAGCTAAGTCCAGTTCCAATCAGTATCAGATCAACGGGTCTCACATTCCTAACAACAAGTTAGATTTATATTCCGATTCTACCGTGTTTACTAAGTATTGATGTGGGCGATCGAATATTAGTGCATTCTTCTCTTACTGACAAAAGACGACCGGGGAACTAGAGGGATTTAAGCGAAAAAATGGAAGTGTTAACTAGTATTCAGTCGCACCACACTACTGATTTTGCTGTTGATAACTTTATTTGTAAATATAACTTGCAGAGTGGCTGATCTTTTTCGTACTGTTGGTCTGAATGTGAACAATCCACACTTTCTGATTATGCAAGGAAGAATCACTAAAGTACTCAACATGAAACCATTAGAGGTATTCCCACTTATCTTCTCTTCAAGTATCTATCAAACAAGTAAGTATTGCCTTTAGATTCTTGGTATGATTGAAGAGGCTGCGGGAACTAAGATGTATGATGTCAAAAGAAACAAAGCAATAGAACTGATTATGAAGAAGGACCAACGTGTCAAGGACATTAAGTTCGATGAGAAAATATCGATAAATGAATACATTTCGCTTTTAGTAATATGATGGAACAGGACATTTGTCCTGTAATCGATCGTATGAAGGATGACAGAGAAGAGTATCTCCGATTTCAGAGACTGGAGAGGTACTGTAGAAGCCACTGCAGTGGTTACTGATATATCCTTTTCAGAGACATTTCTCTCTACAGAAGAAGGTTCAGTGCGTTTTCTTTTATGAATGCTGAGGTTAGTGTTCAATCTATATGATTTTTCTTTAACTTTGATATATCTATTTTGGTATGAATGCAAATAATTTCCTTTATAATCACCCGTTGAGTTTCACGTTATCTTTAGGCGCATGCGAAAGTGCACGCCAAAAATATTGCCGGATTTGACACTCAGAAGGGGAAACTGGATGATGAGAAGACCGATATTGGGAATAGACTAGTGAAGATGAAGGATCGACATGCTGAAATGGATAGAATGAAAGGAAATGTGAGGATTTGAAGAGATAAGAGAGATGGAATGAATTACATTGACAGGAACACAAGAAGAGGAAGGACGAGATTGATGAGATAGTGAATGAGTCATCCAAAGTGATGACTGAAGCTGAGACTGCAAAGGATGCTGTGGAGGTATGTGGGAACTGTTGACTCTTTCATTCTTCTCATTCAGTCTTCTATGGAGGATCACAAGGCAGAAGTGATCAGATTGACTAAATGTATTGAGACTGACAAGGAAGAAGTGAAAGCGAAGAAGGATGAATTGACAACAAAGGAAGGAGAGGTGAGGATAGATATTGAATGGTATTCATTAGGGATATTGTATAGATTGGAGGAGAAGAACAGAAGGGATTGGATGTGGAGGAAGCAGTCAAAGCAGCAAGGGCAAAGATGGAGGCACTTGAACAGGGAATGACAACGAATGAAAGTGGAGAAATGGTCTCATTGGAGAGTCAAATCACAGGTTAGTCTATCTATTTGTGTTTATATGATCCTATTGACTTGTTTTAGATGCCAAGACGAGGCTGACTGAGATAACAGCAGAAGTTAAGAAACGAGAAATGCGGTATGCTATGATTTTAAACGTTTGATTATTTTTTTGCTTTTTAGCCGAAAGGAAATTATAAAGAAGCGTAAGGAGAAACAAGCAGAATTGGAGAAGTACGAGAATGAAGACAAAAAGAATACAGTATGGAAAGAGAAGATAACAACAGAGATAAATGAGCTCAATGTTGGTTTCATTGGGCATGTCATTATATTATTGTCATCTTCTCTACAGAAGGCACTGACTGAATTGAACTTCGACGGTGACGCATATGCAGCAGCCGAGACATCGATTGATCTCCTTCATCACGATGTTCTCACTTGTGAGGCCAAACACAATGCACTCGACCAGTGAGACATTCATTTGTTGCCCAATCTATTTTTATTATAAAATTGCAGTCGGATTCGTCGGCAAGAAGCCCAGTATCGCATTCCGTACCCAGAGTTCGATAAAGCACAGGTGAATCTTTTTAAAATTTATTGAAAAAAGTATTATATTTTGATGGTTCTTTTTTATATTAATATGAAGTAATGAATGAATTGTGAGGTGATGGGATCGATGGTTCGTCTCTTTCGTCTCAAATCAATTGATGATGCACCTGCACTCGAGGCTATTCTCGGAAATCCCGTCAGTTCATCCCTTTGTATATTTGGGTAATGGGTTTACAATGTACATTTATTTGCACTTTTCATCTCAAAGATCATGGGAAACATTCAAACGAGAAGCGGCAACGTAGACATGCAAAGGAACGCGTTGGGCGAAATTGCGCGGAAAGATCATAGACAGCATTCCTTCTACAAAGGGTCTGGTTTCTAACGTCTTAAATTCTTCGAGATTTATTCCATTACTGAAAAGTAACGTTTACAACATAAGTATTTTATCAGGAATGAAAACACGTTCTCTGAATCAAATTTCATTGTTGGGAGAAAACATGACAGAGAATTGTGGCGGTTACGGTATATTCTATGCAAATTGTGTGAGTGGCAAGTGTGTGAAAGAGACAATAATGCAATTCACAATGAACTTGAGTGATGGTTGTTACTGATTGGAGCAGCTCCATTGGAAAGTGATGCAGGAGTAGTTGCTTCTCGATAGAAGACATATTCCGTGTAATGTGCCCATCTCTGTTCCTCGAGATCTCCAGAGTTACGATGATGATTCATGACATCCTGCAATGACTGAAAGCCTTGCATACAAACGTCCACAAACTATGATCGCCCCTCTGACAATGCACTCTTGGGACAAGCAGATATGTGCAGCCAGAGAAGCGATTTACACAAGGAGAGTCTACTGGGAGTAGGAACTGCAACCACTGTCTACTTGGAGACCAGCCACACTGGACAAACACATGGAGCGCTGTGGGAAAGGACAATACTGTCGGCCAAAGCAGAAAGAGGGCCACCACGAGTGATTTATTAGTCATGGTAGTGAATGAGTGCAATGTGCATATTGGATGCATCTTCAATGCAGTCAATCGTGTCTATTCTGTCTTTGTGTTTCTCCATCACATTCCAACCTCTGCCTGTACTGCACTGTCATCGTTGGCCGAAAAGAAGCCCTGCTTGATTCGCCCCATTCGGGTAACCTAAAAGGGGCGGCAAGTTGTGCTGCGGCAGTCAGAAAAGAAGACACTCGATGCAAGAGGTGCATTGTGCCAAGAATAACAAGACAGAAGGAAATGAGTCGAGCGCACCCTCCGGATATTGAACCCCGCACTCTCTTTCTCTCTCAATACTCTACTTCTGAAGAGAATTATGATGAAGACTGAGATGTTCACGCACACAACGCCCTCTTTACCCCTTATTCCCTCCTGATGTCATTTGGATTGTTGAGATGAAATGAATTAATATAAGCGGCCGGATAGAGATGAAGCATGCACTGTGGAGACTGATACAGAGATGGATAGAGATTCCCATGCCTTCAGAAGCACTGGACAGATTTGAAAGTGAGAAAGAATGTCCATTGGTAGTTGAATGAGCATCGAATAATTTGTGGTGGCCTTCTCTAGCTCTACACTTTTGTCAAATCAATTTCACTCAGAATGGCAACATAGAAAGCAGTTGATAGTTATTGGAAGGGCTACTGGCAGTATGCATAGAGAGTGTACTAACATTCTGTGCTGCAGTAGAGAGTCCAGCTGCCAATAGTTGATGAGAGGAGAGACCATTGGCCCCTGATGTGCACGTTGCCACCAGTTTGAATCCCTTCTCTGCCATTGCATCACATGCCTGTAATGACCTCAATTCATATTCATTCCTTCTACAAAGACAATGGCCATGTCTATCTCAAAACATCTCGGTCCATTTACACGCTTCCATGATTCTTCAGTCCACAACTAATGGACTAATGAATCCGAGCAAGAAGAACAGCATTTATTTCTATTTCTCCAACAATTCTCTGAACGGAGCATTCTGCTAACGCCAAGAGGTTTTCTTGTCTCGAAAAAGGATTCATCCGAGAGAAGAAAGAGCAATGTGGATAAATTAAGCCACTATTGTTCGTCATACTGTGCGTGCATCTCTATTTTGGTGCATTGAGAGGACGGACCATGGAAAGATTTTGGAGAAAAAAGGAGCTCAAATAGGATGGAAGAGGGAGAAGACAGGACATTGTCGCTTTCAGGTCTCATTAAATGTTCAATTCATTGTCGTTTCGATCAATGATGATCCTAGTGTGGGTGCTGTTACCGAGTGGCTCATTTTCTCTAGTTCATTTACGACTGCCCATGAAAGGGCGAGAATCGAACATGACGAAAACATTCCTATGGAATGAGGATGACGAATGCTCCTCGAGTGCCCACACTTGTGCAATATTAACGTCCTCTATACCTGTGTTCCCGTACACAAGAGACTGTGGCGTGTGGACTGAGAGGATTCTCGAGTGTCTATTCACTCACACGAATATTTTCATCTCGTCCAGCTTTCCCTTATTTGTCCCACGACAGACAACTTGTGCAGTCGAATGAAGAATTTTGTGATCTTGCAACTGGGACTGAGAATGAGAATGGATGTTTCAGAAACAAATTTGACCATGTCTCAGAACTGAATAATGTGGAAATGACATCAAGCTTACTTTCTCGAGTATTTGATGCTTGAGATAGAGTCTTGTTGTGTATCGATCGTTGCTGTCGTGATCTCCTGGATCGCGACTCTCATTGAGAGTGTCTCCGAATACCTGAATGAGTATGAACAACTTATTGTGGTTCATCATCACACGAACCTCCTTGCACAAAGATGCCTTCCCATGTACGAGAATACGCTGCAGTTTTCGGAATTTCACATCTGCCTGTCCATCTCTACCAAAGGCGAAGGTTCCTCTGTATCCAAGAGTGATGTATCCTCCACCTTAAATTTCACCTTCCTTGGATTGTTTCTATGGCAGAAAAAAACAAGGAAGCTACCCATATGGATTATTCATGAATTTCCACACGACCGCACTCAATGTAATGGCTAGTCAGTCCTAATTGTGAATCAGAAATATAGCATTGACTGCGCACACGCCATTTCCTATTAATTTATCTGATTTATCCCTACTCTAATTCTACATGCACCGAAAAAGAAACCGATCTCACAGATGTTCAATGTTGAATTCTTCCCTCTGCGCACAACTCGCTCCCTTTAAAAGGGTTCTCGAAGAGGATTGGAGTGATTTATATGTCGTGGCACGTCAAGTCTTAGAGTAAATCGCACGCAGGATGTTCCCCTTACACTCAAGAGCGCATTATGAGGAGCGCTTAGTAAGAGTGAATTGTGATGCACTTGAACCTTTAATGGTAAGACATCTAATATGTTTGTCATGCGAAATGTCTGAATGAGGTCAAATATGGCCATAGTAGATAGAACAGACCATTCTCTGATGGAGGAGTTGGAAGTTGTTCAAGGAGTATTGGCAACTGATAGAAGAATGCCTCCTCTCGTAGTCTATTGATGTCCTTGAAGTCATCCTGTGTTCGTATTCTCCCTGTTCTCAGGAAGTCTAAGATGATCGCGAACAGCACAGGGTCTCTGTCTGTAATACCATACTTATTTGGTTAAATATTTCTAGTTAGTCTACAATATCAATTTCAAGGACTATACTCTTACAACGGAAGCTCTCGAATTTAATATCCTGAGCAACGTTTCGTACGCGTGCTGTTTTGACAGTAACGGTGGTTTAGGATATGGGAATCAGAATTGGGAGGTCATTCGGTTGTTTTTCTCCTTTTTATAAGCTACGTAGCGCTTGAGTATACACACACGGAGTATAACTGGGCGCATGTGTGGGTCTTTGATTGCTGCTTTGGAAGACAGATGAAGGAACGCTTTTCCTATGCATGCACCGAACATTCTCACTCATTTAATGACAGCCATTTATCGCACAGTACCAGACGGCAATCAATATCTCTAATTCCAACGTAATATATGCATTTTATTCATACGTGATATAAAAGGTGACTGACCAATGAATATGGTGCCATCTTGAAGACGTACAATGGCATCATTTTCTTCTGTTCCATTGGCTATCTGCAGATGTAGTATTGGAATGAGTTATCCCCCTTGAGATGAACCTGTGCAATGAGTGAGTCTACATGTCTGATGAGAGTACTGCGTGTGGTGGCGAATGGTCGTCCTCCGACATCAAAGCGGACGACGTCCCCCATTCTGAAAGGAAAGAGATGAACATAAGAGTGAACGAGTCGTCGCATTGTCGTCACAACAAAAAGACGTGAGAATGGAAGACACAGCTGGTAGATTGGGGGTGCAGCTCCCCCTCCCTCTCCATTTCCTTGTTTCTATCCAGTATCATATGAAGGTTCTCAAGGTCCTCACAAAGAGAAATGTGAGCCTTGACCATGGGGGGAGTGAAGAGTGAAGAGTCAGAGAGGGACACAACTATGGAGGAAAGAAGGTCCTGTTATGAGTGGAAGATGAAGACGAGCGATTGGGGAGAAGAAGAGGAGGGACTATTGAGGCCGTTGTATGCACAAGAAGTGGCAAGAGGAAAAGAGAAAGAAGAACAGTCATTCCCCCCCCCCCAAAGGACATTGGCTCATGGCCAGGAAGCATTCATCTTTTGAGGCCGAGGACTCGTTTAAAGTGTTCCTCTCCTTCTATTCCGAAGGGAGGAAACGTTGGATGGGACATTGGGCGGAAGTGGTGACTTGGGTGTGCAAATTGGGATTGCCGTGTGCTGTGGACAGGACCGTAGTCAGCGGTAATGCCGTTAGACATGCAGGGGATGGAGTGAGAGTAAAGACTGGAAGAAGATGAAGAGGACAAGGAATAAAGAGGAGTCAAACACAAGTAGAAGATGTTCAATGGCAATGAACTGTATTGATGAAGAATCGTGGTCTTTGGTGTTTTGATGAAGATACTGTTGAGTTCGGGAATTCAGACGTTAAGAAGGAAACAAAAATGGCTCTTTGTGTGGATGTGGAGACTCGTCGTGTTGTGTGTGGTTGTAATTTGGTCAGGGGACGTGAATTAGCTGTTCTCCCTGTTGGTTTGTCTGTTGAAGACAGCTCCCTTACTGGTCATCTCTCTCATTGCACAGGAAGTATTCCTAATCCAATGTAGTAGAGGTCTTCACTCTGAGATGTTCTCCTAATCGACTCTGATTGCTCTGTGAAGAAGGAAGGAGTGCTTCCTGATTGAAATGTCGACAAGGGAAAGGGACAGGCCACTTGTAGAAGATTGAGTCTTTCTCACCGTGGTATGGGATGAGGAAAGAGGCGAGTCTGACTCTGTCTGTCACTCAGTCTCACACAATGCCAAAAACAAGGCAGAGGAGATGCAACTGACAAAAAGGGGGCAATGTCTATGTGGACGACTGCCCGATAAACACGTCGAGGGAAGAGAAGGAATGAATGGACTGAGTGATGAAGACATGGAATGTACACGTGGGAGAAGACTATAAACGTTCCCCCGAACACTTGGAAGATGAAGGAGAAGAGGAGAAAGACTATGGAACCAAGTCAACGAACAATTACATTTGTCTACTCTTCTCGTTTGAGCAAAATGGATAAAGGGTTAGTAGAAGAAGAAAGAATGAGAACGGTCGGAGATGTGTTGATTGTGACAAAAGAAAGAGTAGAGAATGAATGAGGGGAGGGGCCATGACTGTCAGTCAATTGGAAAGGGACTTCCCCCCGAAAGATATCTCATTATTCATTCATTGAGAACTAGAGTGCAGTCAATTCGTCAATGGTATATGAATACAATACTGTATTGCACTGTATGAACCACCAACACTAAATAGACGAAAAGAGAAGTTAGGAACATTCCTGGGGAATAGTTGACGATCACACATGACAGACACTTCTATTGTGCTAATAATGGATTGCGAGAGGGCGGAATGAGAAGACTGAATGTTGAAGGGAAAGGGAGGTACATATGGGATAGATAATTGACGATTTGGATGCGAGACATTATTCACGCGGATTATGGGTCTGGAGAAAATGAAGGAATGATTGATTGATTTGCAGGGAAGTTCTCTCGTTGTTCGAACACAGAGAATTGCAAAGGAGATGTTCAAGCACAACGTATTCGTCAGAAGGTTAACATGTGTTTCTTCTCTTCTTTACTCTCTTCCCTTCAGAACTACGATATATCCTCTGGATTCGATGACTCTCAAACAGAATAACTGCTTCAGAAGGAGACTTGAGGCAGCGAAAGTTGTCGCTGCGAGGTTGAATGTAAGATTTGTTCCCATTATTGTTATATGCCATCTACTATGAGTGCTCTGTGAAGGGAAAGGACAATTGCATAGTTATTCAACCAGACTTTTCTTCCTCTTCTTCCTAGTGCTGCGCAATTATTACACGACAACAAATCCCTGTGGAATTTGGAGTCAAAGTCGGCACAAAAGAAAGAAAAGGAAGAGGAGGAAGGGAAGTTGTTTGATGTCCATACTTGAACACTTCTTACTTCCTCTTTTTGAAAATGAGAAAAAGTTATCCTACTGCTACAATGAGAGACTTCATTTTGGACAACTGATGGTTGAGATGCTGTGTATCGTTTTGGTCGTTGTTGAAAATAAGTTGAAGAGAAGGCACTTTTTGTGACAATAGGAAGAGACCAAGAATGAATGGTCTAATCAAAGAAGTCTGCCTCTTTTGTTCATCCCATCCATACCGGGGGGTGTAAGATCTACGGAGAGGTGCGGGTTCACGGAAAAAATTGTTTTGGCTTCCTCTAATTGTAAGTAAGAAAAAACGTGGTTTTCGGGAAAATTTGGATAATTTCTGTCGGGAATCCTGATAATTTTTTGTCGTCTCGCAGTATTCCGAATTTTTAGGTTTTTTGTAACCTCCCCTATATGTAGCCAGCCATCCCATCGTAGTCATTCCCCCCAAGAGAGTGATCATGTAGAAGAAGAGAGATTTTATGATATGAATCATATGATGGAACATTAAGAATGATGAATGAATTGTAGGGAAATGAACAAGTGGATGCAGCTGTTGATCTGATCACATATCATCAGGACTTTGATATCATCATGAGACTCATCTTTGGAAATGTAAGGGAATGAATGAATATGAGATGGAAGGGATTCCATTCAGTGTATCATCTGCAACAATCCGGACACTGCAAAGGAGATCTGCTTCCACAAGGATGTTTGTATATTCACACACATATTTTCCATTATATTTATTCATTCGAAAAAACAACTACAATATCTCTTCAGGTGACAACACGTACAGTATCTCGTAAGGGAGGAAGTGACTACAAACCATCTGGAATCATCACTGGAGGTCAAGTGGGGCGGCGCGGGCGGGGGGGGGCGGCGGGGGGCGCGGGGGGGGGGGGGAGGGGGGGGGGGGACGGGGGGGGAGGT
>JACMIF010000057.1:33174-51201 GCA_014805445.1 Diplogasteroides magnus | reverse complement strand
GCAGTCCGGCTCCAACCCGGCATCTTTTGTGAAAGGCGGTTCGCGCTCCACACCCCCCTGTCTCCAACCTTGCTGGCCATTCCCCCCCCCCCCCCTTGCACTCTCACTCATCTTCTCCCTCTTGAGGTTCACGTGGAAAGGCATCATCAAGTGATCTTGCGAGTGTTGATGAATGGTTCAGAGTGACAGATCAATTGATTGAGGCACGACAGAAGGAAGAGGATGCAAGGAGTGAGTACAGTACATTCACTCCCACTCATTAACTCTCAATTGATAGAACTGGTAGACGATCATCGTCCGACGTACATGAAGTACACAAGGATGACAGCCCGACTGGCAGAACTACAAGAGGCAATGGATGCACACAGGGAGAAGAACAAGTTCTCTACTGCAAGTACTCTACAGGTAGGAATGAAGGGGAGACAGAGAGGGAAGAGAAGGGATTGAGGCTGATATCGAAGCAATGGACAAGGAACTACCTGAACATGAGAAGTATCTGACAGAGACTGCAGACGAAATGAAGGAACTACAACAGAAGATCAACGAGTTTGAGGAGAGGTGAGAGGGAGGGAGAGGGAAGGAAGAGAAGAGATGAATTGGATAGGAAGAGGAATGAGAAGGCATTCGCTGATAAGGAAAAGGCTGAATGCAAGAAGAAACTGAAGGAATTGGAACAGAGACAGAAACAAGTAAAGGGAGGATTTGAGAAGGCCAAGAATACACTCAATGTACTCAGGTAGGGAGGAGAAGGGCGAAGAGTGGATGAGGAGATTGGTTCAGATCTGAAGTGAAGGGATTGGAAGATGCATTGGAAAAGAATGCAAAGGCTCTGGAAGAAATGAAAGCGACTGTCGCTGATGAAGAGAAGAAATTGACGGTTGCAACGAAGGAATATGAAGAGACGAAGGTAAGAGTACGGTAGTGGAGAATGAAAGAATCAATGGATTGAGGCTATTCACGACGAGAAACTGGCTATTAGAAAGAAGTTCTATGCTGAGATACGTGCACACACTGATGCAATGGAATCATTGGCTGATGAGATTGCAAAGGTAAGGAGAAGAAGGGGAAGGGATGACGAAGAATGAATCAGGTGCAAAAGGAAGAACGAGACTGTAAGGATGCCATTACTGCATTGGATAAGGATAGGTTAGTGATGAATGGGAATGACAATGAAGAGAATCATTGTAGGGAAATAGAAGTGGCCAAAGAGAAGGGCCAGTTGAAAGTAATGGAGAGTCTGAATAAGAAGAATACATGGATATCTGATGAGAAGGAACACTTTGGACAGAAAGGAACTGACTATGACTTTGAGAAGTGAGACATTCCATTGACTGAGAATGATGACATGAATGTCAGTTATGTATACGAAAACGCCAAAGTGGAATTGGAAGAACAGGAAGCAGAACTGAAGAAACTGGCTGGAAATAATAATTTGAAGGCGATGGAACTTCTGGCTCCTTCTGAAGAAAGGGTGAGTATCAGAGTGAAAAGGGGAAACTGTTGAGGAGAATTGAGGTGATGGGACTACAGAAGAAACAACAACAGTTGACACAGGATAGGGAGAAGTTAATGGCGACCATCCAGGAATTGGATAAGAAGAAGAAGGAGGAACTGCTCAAAGCATTCTGTGCTGTTAACAAAGTGAGGAGAGTTTGTCTATCTATGATCACTCATTGTATACAGGACTTCGGTAATATCTTCTCAACTCTTTTACCCAATGCATTCGCGAAATTGGAGCCTGTGCATAAAAATGATCCTTTGGAAGGAGTGGAAATCAAGGTTTGAGACAGTGCATTTACTATTTTTTATTCTGTTCTTCCAGGTTTCTTTCAGTGGAAAGTGGAAGGATTCTCTCGGAGAGTTGTCCGGAGGTTCGTGCTATCAAATCATTTTTGTCTTATTTCTCGCATACATGCGAAGTTAAAAATTTGAGATGTATTTAAATTTTTTCGCCCTTTTAATTTTAAGTAATTGAATGTTTGCAGGACAGCGTTCCCTTGTGGCCCTTTCTCTTGTTCTCGCAATGCTCAAATTCCGTCCTGCTCCCATTTACATTCTGGATGAAGTGAGTGAAATGAAAAATGGAATGAGAAGGAGAAATGATGAATTGAGGTTGATGCTGCATTGGATCTCTCTCACACACAGAATATTGGAGCAATGATCAAGAAACACTTCAAAGAGAGTCAAGTGAGTGAAGAGAAGAGAATAGAGGAATGAGGGACACATTTGAGTTTATTGTTGTTTCACTCAAAGAGGGAATGTTCAATCATGCCAATGTTCTATTCAAGACAAGATTCCAGGATGGAACATCTAAGGTTTGCCTCACAGTTCATTTCAATCTGTAAGTCTCGACCATTGATAGGTCTCTCGAATCGATAATAGAGCTGCCAATGAAGAGAAGGACAGGGAAAGGAGGAAGTGAATGGACAATACAATCATTCCTCATACAACAATGTAATCTCTTTACCAATATGAATTCCTGGTGTAACCCCTCACATTTCACTGTACTATTATAGTTTGTCCTTGTCAATCTTTCTAGATTATTATTACACTTCTCACACTTAATTTAAAATACACCAACTCGCACATTGTCTACTTTTACTCTACTCGCGATTTCTGATCTCTTTTTTTCTTTTCACTATTTCCGATGAACCTGTACAATACCAACTTGCTGTAAAGATATGAAACTCTTTTATAACCGAGTTGAAGCCTTATCATAAGAACATTTTGACAATAAGGACTTTTTCTTTTCCGTAATGTAGTGACAGCACTACTCTTAACTCTTCTTCTTGTCCACAAGATCTACCACTTTCTTCTTCGACACAGTCTTTCCTCTACTCTCAGCGAATTTATGCGAGTCGTTCCTGCAATAGCACATTCTTACCAGACCCTTCTCCCTCCTCACTTTGACATTGCCTTCTGGTCTCTGCATCCCTTTCCTCCCTCCCAGAACTGAGTTCTCCTTCTTGTCGTTGACTCACTGCACTTGGCACATGGGGCATTTGTCTTGAAGGGCTGAATTCTGTCATTGTCTACCATATACCGAAGGGAGAGTGCGAGGACCTGTTCATGACTACAGTGTCCACAGACAATCCGATTGGCAATCTTCATTTCGTGTTCTCCCTTCACTGATTCTTCGTGACAAGTGTCGCATGGGAAGAGACGACCACAACACGGGAATCTGTAATGGGAAAAGTATACACCCACCAGCAAATTACGTTGATTTTTATCGATTTTATTGATTAGATGAGTAGACAGGATGAAAGACAACGGCGAAATGAACATTTGGGCCATAACGGTGAACCGGATAAATGCGTGCTTTCACGGCTCAATTTCACCATTTTGGCTCAAGTGCCCACGGTACTGTTCTCGTTCGCCCGAGTGTACAACGTTCCAAGAGAACAAATAATGGGAACAAAAATGGATTGCTCAGAAGAAGAGAATTCTGGGAAAGATGAAATGGAGAGGATGATATTGGATTGTGTTGTCTGATGGCATAGTTTTCTCTTCATGTTGCCTCTTGTGGAAAAGAAAAGAGAAAAGGGAAAGAAGAGAGAAGAGACGATACGCACATTCTTCACTTGGAGATTTCAGGAATGAACAAAGTGACGCATTGTTGTGATTCGACAAGGAAAGAGAACAGGGAAAGGCTTTCCATTCTCATACATTCACTCCATCCCGACCTTACCATTGAGGAATGACTACAGACAAGGACGTCCCATCCACTCAACCATCTGAGAAGACACCAAGGAAGGATAACGGTTAGTGAATCAATCAGATGATTGAATAGTCTTCATTGTAGTCACCAATGGAAACACTTCTTCTACCTCTTCTCCAGTCCCCCTCAGCACCCAATACACTGCAGAATTTACTGCAACATTTCAGGGATTGAGGGAAAGGGGAACTGCCCTCCAACAGGTACAGTAATCAATGCTCAAGAAGTACATGAGGATACTGTAGAAAGTGCAAGCCCATCTCTCTTCTGGTGCTCCCTCATTGGAACCTCTGAAGGAGGATCTTTTGTACTGCATTAAGAATGTTGGAGGAGACATTTGTACTTCTTATTCGACGGTATTCCATACAAGTATGATTATAAGTATAAGATCAACTGCAGGTCCTCAATACTTTTGCATGGATCTCCATTCTCATATTCGGTGCTTCTCTCTCCTATTACATTGGTGCAAACTTCCTTGGGGCATTGATCAATCTATTCATTGGAGGTAAACCCTCATCCATCATAAATCTATTCCTCCCTTCAGGATTCGCCATTGGTCTTTTTGTTCTGTTCGGTCTTCCTCTCTATGTTCGTTTCCAACTCATTTCATTCAACGTATCCTTTTCCCTCTCTATTCTCATAATTCTTATCTCACAGGCAGTCAAAAGAAGTGATACCCAAGTGAGAATGTGGCTTCTCGCCCTTTCACTTGGATCAGGACTCATTCTGGGTGCAGCATTCTCATCTACTTACTTCTACTCCGAACCTTTCGCTTTCATCACTCCACTAACTGTTTCTCTTGTCTTCGCCGTGAGTCTTTACAGTAATCCTTCGTAACTACCGTACTCTTTCAGTACGCGACCCCTGTTCTCGGTTCATCCAAACAGAAACAGCTCGGTACATCAGTGGGCGGTTCATTTGTCGTGCAACTTCTCATTGGTCTCATCACTGGTATGCACTACAGTATTCCATGTTTTTCACATTTTCCATTCAGGATCATTGTCCATTTCGTTCATTGTCCTTCTCTTCTTCTACACGGCCGCTGCATTCGTGACACTCCAATTGCTATTCAAGAATGCCAATGGGAATGAGGTGTGCAATGAATGAGTGATCGTCCCATTCAATTGCCTTCTCAGACAACTCACATCTACATGGTCGTCTATGTCGTCATCTACTTCTACGCTAAGGTACACTAATTGAGATGAGATGAAGAGTGGAACGTTGATTGAGAGTCTTTCTTTCTTCTTTCTGGGATCATCTCAACCCTACACTGTCGAGGACACAAGCAAATAAGAATGCATTCGGCCATTCTCCACTACTTTTTCCGCCATTCATTAGCTTTGGGTATTTCACAATTGTACTTTCCGCTATGATAAACTGATTTTGTTACAAGTTTAAAAAATGTGTGTGATATCCCACCTGAACCATCGATAACTCTTTCCATAGTGTTTGCATGTTCCATTCTTGGGTAGAGGTTGTCCCTCCACAATGGAAACATTCTGAGTGTCACGGACATCACGAACTTTCCTTGTCTTTGGAACACTCAAAGATTGAATGAATGGAATGGAAAGAGATCACAATTGTCCCTACTTTTTGGCTGCTTCTTCATCTTCTTCCTTCCCATGATTTCCCATAAACTTGACTCCTCCAATAATGAATTCCACAAGAGAATGACACTCTCGACACCATGATTTGTGTGGTTGACCAAATGAGAGTGGCTGAAGGGATACTGTAGAGGGACTACGGTAGAAGACATACCTGGACTGCATCCTGTTTGTTACAGGAAAGACAAGTGAACTTGAGTGAGCACAACATGAGAACACAGTCAATTGGACGACAGGCAAAGGTGGAAAGAAGACAAATTGTGGAGGAGGAAGAATGGACAATGGAAGGAAGACAACTGAATGAATCCCCCTTCATCATATGGAGTACTGTAGGTCTTACGTTATAGACTGTGCAATGGCACACTTTGTACATCGTTCATTCTTCTTCTTTCCATCTGTTTTACAATCTTCCTCTCGTATCTGAATATAATTATAATATAATACACTATTTTTTAATTAAAATAAAAAAAGTGGTTTAAATAGCGGGTGAAAGACATGAGCGCCATTACGGTGAAATGGATAGATGGGCCGTGAAAACTACGAGAACGATGGCGTAGATGTCCATTTCACCGTTATGGCGCAAATATCTTTGACCCGATACATCACGTACAGAGTTGCGTAGCAACACAATAAATCCAACAAAATTTTCTGATTGGCAGACCCAAAATGCCTAAATTTGCGGGCCCGGGCCGAAAATTGCCAAATTTTGCGGGGGTATCCCCGTAAATCCTATAATAAGCCCATCGCTGATCACGTACCTCTCCACATCTTGCACACTTAATGACCATTTTGACATATTGTGCCTCGAGAGTGGCCACATTGCCAGATGAATCATTCCACGACAATTGCATCTCAACTATCATTTAACGATAGAACATTCATCATATCAACCTGTATACTCGGCCTCTCTTTCGGTGTTGATTGGACATTCTCCACTTCCTTCTTTCCTTCTTCCTCCATCTCTTCATTCTCTTCTTCCTCTTCACTTCCTTCATCACAACCAACAGGAGACTAAGAATAAGACTATTAATTCCCTCAAAAGAAGTCATTTCTCACTTCGTGATTTATCTTTTCATCCTTTACATTATCCTCCCTTTTCTCCCCAGCTGGCATCACTAAGGAGATTCCTGCCTTTTCTGCATCAAAGACCAACTTTGTTCTTCTTAATCCATCGACGAATAACTTCAGAATCTGTAAGAGGATCACAAGTCGTTGGAATTGAAGAATACTTACACTTTTGTCCATCTTATGAATAAGCCATTTGCCATAGAGAGTCAATGCTTTCTTTCGTTCGTTCTCTCCATGTCTCATCTGTAAATTGAGTGAGATGAGAAAAGTTAGAAGAAGATACATCAATGTCAGTCTGAAGTGTAGTGGAGATGTGACGAGAGAGTGGTTGAGGCAGACCTTGAAAAGAATCGGATCGATATTTGAATCAAATAGTACGGTACCTCCATTCTCTGAGAGTGGACAATCGATTCTGGGGACGCAAATTGGATGAAGAGGAGAAAGAAGAAGTGAAAACCGAAGAGAACGGATATCGAATGGCTATAATATTAGAACTGTTAATATTGGAAACTTTCAGTAATCCACCCAGTCAGGTTCAGTTATTTCGTATGTGAAGATAACAGCAGTGGGTGAAGAATTCTCTTTTTCTCCATCGATCACTTTTGTTCCTCGAAATCGTCGACGGAAATAGTTAATCTGAAGATGTGATCATTTTTCTACAGTAATCCCCCACTTAGTATCCTTGACACCTCAGTTTCTCTTAGTTTCTTCTGTTCTTCTCCTTCTTCAGATACACTCATCACTCTCGGAATGGCCACTGTCTTCCTTTCAATACTCTCTCCATTCACTACTTGAGGAGGAAGCATCACTTCTGCCACTAGGAACATTCAAACTGACAATTACAGACATTTTATAGTATACCTGGATTGGCTACAGTGTCCTCCTCAACTGGAATGTCTTCCTCTTTCTTCTCTTTCATTGTGACATGTCTGAATGGTCTCCTATCAATGACTATTCAAGTAGAGAAATATACTTGAATGGACAAGATTCTCCTCTTCTGCATCCTTCAGATGTATTCCAGTATCTACACATTCGTGGTCCTTTCTTCTTCTTTTCTCCATTCGATGTTCCAATCTCTTTCACGGTGGAATCACTCTCAGGTACCGTACATTGTGGAATAGTCTGACATTCTCATACAGAAGGGAAAGGATGTCGAACATACTTCTTTGGGCTTGCGTGGTTTGAACCGTCTGAATTCTCTACGTGATGACTTGGGAAGGGCCGCTTTCCCTTTTGGAGGTGCCGATCCCTCCCCTTCCATTCCTTAAACAATTATTAAACGTACGGTCTTCCAACAGTAATTCGTAGGTACAATTGTTTGAGACTGAAAACAACTCATGACTGGTCCACAAAGAGTTGGCGACGAAGCCCTTTATCGATGATTTAGATCTCTAAGGCAGCATTTGAAGCAATTGAGACGTAGTTTCACAGCAAAAGTAGCATCAATAACATTAATATCACGAACAAAGACACTCGTACCTGACATATAATAGAAAATGAAACAAGTGGTCATATAAATATGTGATAGAATCTTTTCGTCTCTGGTAATTCAAGCATTTGTATGACAAGTAAAACTGTTCATGTGTCAGTGCATTTTGAGCAGAAGCACCGTTAATGATCAGTGACAGATACAGAAATGGATTGTTTAAGTATTGTTACACGATATTAGATGGATTAGAATAATTAAATCACCCAAGTCTTATGAGCAAAGCTAGAATTGAACATTTAAGAATTGCGGGTTGTTGGCCTATTTGGTACAGTACCCTACAGATCTTGCACCATCTATCTCTTCGATCGACACATACATATCTGTTCTAGGGTCTACTAGACCAAAAAGCGGTGTGGCCGCTTGACATTCTGAGCGAAAAATTACGGGTAGCGACAAATAATCCAAAAAATCTGGCAAATTTTCGATTTTGTGCTTATTTTCTACGTGTCGCTCACTATTTATCAACTGGTGGGCCTAGGAGAGGTATGGACACATATAACACAAATCTTCTGACGATGAGAGAGCGTATCAAAATGTAGAATATTGTGGATTTCTGTAACAGTTGTTGTTCGCAACGAAAATGTTTTTCTTAGCAAGTGGACCATTCTGAGTACGATTGCGCTCTGCATTTAGCATGAAATTGCCCCAGCTCTATTATAAAAACGCTATATTATGAGAACAAGCTAAACATCCCCAGTGGCGCAGAAAACCGCTATGGCATTCCCAGGTCAAATAATGTATGTCATGGGGGGTCCACTTATTGTTAGCCAGGAAAAATTTCGTTGCAAACTTCAACAACCACTGCAGCAGTGCTCATCAGCTTTCTCAGAAGACCTGTGATAAGTATATACAATCAATTTCAATACGGCAAGTTTAGTGTCTAACTGTGGATCATGAACCGTCTGCCCCAACTCCTCTTCTGAGAATAGTGGCCAGTTTAGAAGTTGCCATTTGAACATCCCCCAATGGAGTGCTCCATGTACTGGCATCCAATCTACTTAACTGAAAGGGAATAGTTATCAATGGAAGATAGACAATCTCTCTCACTTCAAATAGTTCTCCAAATGATGGATCTTTAGGATGATGTGCTGTATGAGCGAGACATTCAGTAGCCAATTGTCTATAAGAATGAGAATGAGTCAATGGACTGTCTCCTCACCTCGCTTCCACTCTTCCAATGTCTTCCCTCAATAGAAGAAGTGCACTCAACACTTCCAGACGACAATTCGGGTATTTACGGGCAAAGTTGGCAGCCTCAATTGAGAGATTGGGAAGGAAAGGACAGGGGATACGGACCTCGAGTGAAATGAGAGACTTGTCATTCAAGTCAAGAACATCAGCGAATGAATGAAGAATGGAATGAAGAGGAGTGAACTAAGAGAATTTGAAATGATAGATAGATTGTCACTCACTTGACTCTCTTCAACAGAAGGAACATATCGATTGAAACATGTCTCTATCCTCTTGGCATCATTCTTCAGTTCTTGTACTGCCTTCTTTCGTTCAGAAACAGATGCCAGAGTGAGACGACTGAAGAAGAAGAATAAGGGACAAGAGATAGATTGAAACAATTTAGTCTCAATACGAGGAGAAGTCAATTGTTACGAATAGTTGTAGAAAACGAAAGTGTATAAGAGAGTACAGTATACATTGACTCACCCTTCCTCCATTCCCTTCAGATACTCTCCTATCACTTTGTATTGAATCTTCGTTGCCATGTAGAGAAGAATACTCGATCGAAGATGACTGAAATGAGATTGGATGATAATATAAAGAAGAGTTCATTTAACCTGTGATCACTCAAATAGTCAATAATTGTCTCCACTACATATCCCATTGGTTGGTTATAACCATCCAACCTGTAACATAGAAAAGTATTCAATGATCAGAGTAATCAATGTACCATTTCCTCGTGAAGACTTCTACAAGATGTTTACTAATATCTTCGTACAATTCATGCAATAGAATGTTGATTGCACTGCAAATTATATCCATAAACGGTTTGAAACAGACAAAAATTATTAAAAATTTTAAATTTAGAATTGAAAATTACCTACAGGAAGAGCAATCTGAAAAAACATACATGTATTCCTTTGCATTGTTCCACGTGTCGATGAGTCTTGTGATATGTTCAATGGCATCAGACTTCCTGAGTATCGACCGTGACAGTCCTTGTGTTGTCTCCTACAAGGAATGTACAGTAATCCTCCCTCCCTCCCTCTCCACTCACTTCCTCCATACTTAATCTGATCTGTCTCAGATACTTCTCTGTCTGAATTGCACACAATTGCATGTTATTCGCATTCGCAACCTCAATCATCACATATTCTTCAACCTTCACTATGAGATATCTCACCATAGTCTTTGTGTAGTGCTCAAACTTCCCTCGATCGAGATGGTTTTCAGCCTTGAAGGACATGATGGCTTCTGTAAAGAGCAGTTGTCATTGTCTGTCTGTCATTGTGTCCTTACCTTTGAACAAGGCAACCGATGGTTGCATTTCAACTACAGAAATGTCGATAACATGAGGAATGAGGTCAACATTAAACTCTTTAGCCAAGTTCATCTGGATAAAAGAAGATTTGACGGGTGTTAAAGATGAATCATGTACCTGATCTTCGACCATTCTAAATAGAATACTAGGCAGTGCAGTGTAATATGTTCCATCTGAATCCATTTCTGGTACCATATCCTTGAACCATTCCTACAACACAACAGATCAATCAATTGTCAGTTGTTCAATACGCACAGCCTTCTCTTGATTGACTGTCCTCACAAGCCATCCTCCCAGATCGTCCTTACACGACTTCAGGAACCTAAGGGGATACGGTATCAATAAGATCATACTGTAGATAGAGATACCTCTCTCTCAGTTCAATCTGAACATCATAAGACAATAGAGGGTCATCAGCCACCATTGCAGTTGCATTAATTCCAAATTGAGGCGATCCTAGCATTCCTTCTCCTCTTAAAATGTAAAGATGAATAAGAGACTGAATATAATAGACTAACGTGTACTCTCTGACCCATCGTAGAAGTTGTACTATTTCTCCTTTGTTGAGTCCTCCCTCATGTGAAAGTTCGCCCAATTTCTTTTGTATCGCCTTATGATAGAAGTCAATGAAACGGGCGTGCATCTCAATATAATCATTCCGTTCTCATTCCATTCAACATACTCACTTCGTATTCAGGAGGGAAACACTGTGTACTCGCTATTTTGGCGAGTTTGAGGTCTTCCAATATAACAACTCGACATGTTTCCAGATACCTGCAATGACTCTTATCCATTGCATCACACATTGTACAGTATAGAGTAGACGTGGTGAGCACTGATCGCCTTATGCCATGTCAATTGTTCAATACGAGAGAGCTGCGGCTCATACATGGATAGGGTTCGTGCCAAACGTGTTCAGTATGGTCACAACGAAAATCCACTCAATTCTAGAGCAAAAAATGACAATTTTCACCCCGCAAGATAGTATCCTGATTTTGCCAGGATAGTACCAACGTATGTCCTGGAGAATAGAGAAGAATTGAAATAAGTATACTACAGTACCTCGCCAGCCATGCAACATTAGCTGTTCTGTCGTGTTCAATCTGATTGCCTTCCACTCTCTGTTGTACATTGACATCAATTGCCTCCAATGCTGCATACTTCCATCTGACAAGGAGAAGAGTCTATCTCTCTTCAACTATCATCATCTACTACCTTCGAGGTCTTCCAGGGGGCATAAAGTCATTCATCGCTGCCCTTCTTTCAATGTAGTAACGATCGATCCTAAATCATTCTTCCATATAGGACCATATTGTGTACATGAAGGACAAATGTATTCATGACTTGGGACAAGGAAAGGAGACAACTAATGGACGGATTATCTCAACGGAGATTATTCCATTACATTATTATTGGCTGTTGGTCTGACCTTGTGAGAAATGCATCACTTGATTAATAAGAAATTGTAAACATCTCACCTTTCTTCTCTCTCAACAATTCTGAGACTGGAAACAAGATATTGTGGACCTTCCCCCGGATCACTTCCTTTTACCATATCCAGACATCTCTCAACACTCCAATCATTCTTCTTTCCATAACAGATAATCTAACCTTGAAATTCATTCTCATTTGTGACCATAGTTCATGCACCAAATCATCCACGTCTTTGAAGAACATCAAAAGTAACTGAAGAAGAGTGTTATTTGAGCATCTATATCATGTTTACGCAGTTTACCACAGCTTCCCTTGACATTTGCACTTTTTCAAAATAATAGTTGTTTTGGCATTGCTTCTTCTAGGAATCCCAAACAAGGAACCATAAACATCTTATCTCACATCCTGGGCAACATCTCAAATTTCATGACGATCACATGGAAGGGATGTCTTATTGTAAGCATTACGTGACAGTAAGGATTCATGTGTACTCTTTAAACTACAAGAGAAATCGAAAAGCACTACTGAAAATGTTCCAAATGTACTATGCTAAAATTTCTGAATTTAATTATTTCCAAACAAACTCCTTTAAAATTTCTTCACTAAATTGCTGTAAGCACTGCTAATGAATTAAATTGAAAATTGATTCAATAGAAACTAATTCTTGTTTACAACAGATAATTCTATACATGTTTAATCGTTTTGATCCCCAAATCTTGCCTAAACGAAAAGAGTGATATGCTCTTAATAGCCGTGGTCACATGACATCTCTCCACCTTCTAATTTGGTCTACATCAAAAGGGAAGGACTACTTTAAAATCCGCTTAGTGCTATGTAGAATAATGTGGGATGCGACAGATGAAACCCCCGGAATATAGGCTTCAAAAGAAGGTATTCACTTGAACATATTGACACACGTGTTAATCAGCCCAAGAACCTTTTGGATAATTCTAATCCTTCTTTTTGCTTACGTGACAGAGTAACAAGATGAGTGAGTGACTTCCTTGATCCTACAAAATCCCAACCTTTCGCATGAATCTCAGATTAATCATATGAATAGGCGAAAGACCATCTAATCATAAATAAGAGAGTGTGCATATTAACTGTTCAGAGTATTTTAAGTCGGAGGAATTGGATCAAATATATCAAATCTATTTATCTGTTCCAATTATGCAGTTAGTTATTCAATCACCTTTTTGCTGGAAACGAGTTCCTCTAGGAAATATTTGTAGGAATATGAAAGGTCGTGATAAGCGCTGTACCTGTTTATTTGATTATGGCAAACATCCGATTCGAATGAGTGACCGAAGACATGCTTACATTTGTGCCCTTCTTCAGTGTACATTAATCCAATGAAGAAAGTGTCGCCAAATTGCAAAGAGCAATCTCCCTTCCATATTAGAGAGAGGTCCCTACAACCCGTGAATTCAAAGTGCTTTAGTGCACGGAAACATTACCAGATAGAAAGAGAGAGAGCATTAGCATCCTAACACCCGATTATGTTCCAGGAAAATACGGCATGCCGTTGTGTAGTTGATCAAGTTTCCTACCAATAACGAATTGACTAGGTACATCTTATCGTTGCAGTCTGGTATGATATAAAATGGTTACTTTTATTGCTTCGATTAAAAGTGGACTCGCTAATAGTGAGTCCACTTTTTGCACGAGTCGCACAAGAAGTGGACCCTCCCGTACAAAAAGTTGGTGACGAGTCCACTTTTTGTACTGGTGGGTCCTCGAACAAAAAGTGGACTCACAATTAGCGAGTCCACTTTTCATCGAAAAATTAAAGCTAACAGTCATATATCTCCTCTCGTCCACATATACGATTCAAGATTACTTTGTTTTTGTTACTCCACAGTACAAATCTCATTATAATTAGTGAGGGGGGCATGCCATGTCAAATCTCTCAAAACTCAAAGGTTTGCGTAACTAGAGGCTAGGATCGCTTGGACACTCCGTTAAAATATATGCACTTCCCATAGATGAAAATTTTTGAAGAATGTCAAACCCCAAATGCAATTACTGTTGATCATTGGTCATGGCAATGATCACCCATATCTTTTGACGTTAACTCATCACTAATCCCCACTGTCAACTGAATCCGCAGTCTTGCAGAAACCAACTTCCGTTTCAATTTCTCCAAATGTCAAAAATCTGCGTAAAGTAGCCGAGATTACATAAGTATAGTGTTAATGGTAGAACTGTGATATGACCAACCTTCTTGTCTTTTTCTGTAGTTTGTCCATTCAATTTGTGCACTTCATACATCAATTCATCCCTCGCTCTTTCCAAGTCCATTATACTGAAATGAAAATAGAGATTGCAACTCGAAAACCACACACAATTTCCCCAATTTCGATGAACTGCAAAAAAGTGAACATACGGTATGAAATAGGTGTATGTTATAGTATGGGCTGCGATTGTCGTACTCTCTTACGTTGAAACAGATTCGTTCCCCGTATGAATTGAGTCAAAATGATTGGCGAATGTATTGCCATTGCGTTAACTGGGCCTACAATAAATCGCGTTCAAATGATAGTTACAAGGTCGCACTCGGGAAGGACGACACTGGTATATGAGAAAAAACTCATCTACCGTAGTACCGCAAGAGTTTTGCGGCAAGACTTCGATATTTTCGCTGCGGGAGTACACCCGATAAATGTCAGTCTTTCAAAACCATTTAATGTTACAGTATTGTTTTGCTGCAGTTAAAGGACCTCTCTGGTGAATCATTTCTTGAACTCCTGTCGCAATTTTTACCAAATCAATAAATGTTTATTACGGTAAGAAGTTCAGTCGAACTTTTCTCAGACTGCGGGCAAATTTTTCGTCGAAAAAAAATTAGAATTTATTCGCGCAATTTTTATAGCGCGAATTTAAAAGTGTATTTAACGCTTTTTCTCCATCGGACTTTCCTATTTCTCGTAGGAATTTCTTCATTACTTTTCCTTTGGCATACGAACACAGCGCCGAAAGCTCTTTCAAATAGCACATACAGCTTGAAACAGTTCAATTTCCAGACAAAAAAGTATAAAACGTTTAAAAATAGTCATTTGAATTACCGCAAGTTGCCTGAAGCGCAATACGTCTTTCTTGCGCTTTCCTGCTGTGTAGAATTTTTTACCCATTTTTATTTGGCAGATGCACACATTAGCACCAGCCCTATTGAACTGCATTTGCAGTTTATGAGAGTTGAACATTCACCAGAGGGGTCCTTTAAATTGGGCATAGCAGAAAGTACATCGATAATTCAGTTAGTGGAACAACCCCCCTTTATCGGAGATCTTTCAGTGATTTCCATAAATGTCTAACAAATTAGATTGTTGTCTCCTAATAGTGGAAGCAATAACCCTTCCATTGATGGGGTGACGTAAAGTGACTTATTCTCGGGGATACCATACGGCAAATGCATTCAATTGAAAAGTTCACTACTCCAGTCATAAACATACGATCACTTTTGTTCCATCGAAGCTATCCAAATTATGACTATGATGACTTTCGGCGGAATGTGTGATCTCTTTAATGAAGATCACAGAACGACTAGGGGACAAACCATATGAAAAGTGGTCCTATGACGAACTTCCGATCTAATCGAATAAGTAAAGGCGTTCATTTGTGCACAAGATGGAAGGCCAATCATGATTCATGACATATCTTCACCGTGCTTTGCATTAAAAGATATCACACGCGGAAGAGGATACGGTAACTGTTGCGGTCTCTTCATAGTATGCATTAATTGAGAATGATTCTAATCTCTCATGTCTAGTCGAATGACGATTCTCCTTTTACTTTTTCCTCTTCTATGCACTTCTCTATTAACATACAATTTGTGTCTTCTACCAGTGCACATTGAACTTTCACTCAGAGATGTCCTTTCAATCTCTCAAACTGAACCTCACTTATCCTCATACAGGGGCATCACGATGACACCTACCAAAAATCATTACGACCACCCTGCAGGATGAAAATGGTCAATTATTTGCACTAAAAAACCTTGCAAGGACATGATAGGCATAAAGCCTGCACATGTATTATTGCCCTCAAGGAACATAATGAACACATATTAGCTCATTCCCCCAACATGAAAGAATAGATTGGGTGCACAATTGTGTAGAGTTAAATAGGTTTCCTTCAATTTATTTCACTTCTACCATGCAACCTATTTATATCTTGGAGGCGATGGAAACATCCCTCAGTTATGAGCAGTGTTGAACGGCACAACAAATACTACTTCCAACACTTGTGCATGTGCAGTTCACAAGATAGATATGACTGTCCATTCAAGACACAGAGTAGTCATTGCACTCACTAATGTCTCCACTTCCGTAATCAGGAAAGAAATCAAATGATTTTCGTCCCGGATGTCTGCGCCCCTTCCCTTTTGCCAGTCCCACATCCAACCAATATCCGGTTATCACACATATCTGTCATGCAAACAGGGTAAACGCATCTCATGTTGTTGCACTTATAATGTGTGAGACATCTTGAGGAGATAGGTATGAGTGGAAGGATTTGCATCCACTCACTCTAAACCAGGGACAAAATAGTACATTTCCAAACATTTCCTCAGAAAAAATCACATAAGGGTCCCCCCTTATGATTTTTGACCCCCCGCCCGCTGACCGACCTCCGGAAATGTAGTTATTTTGTCCCTGCTCTAAACAAAGTGAGAGGACATAAAAGAGACGATGATTGTACGGGGACAAGTGTATAAGAATAGTCTCACTTCTTATGAGCGATGAGTTGTTTGTTGTCTCCCAATGCCTTCTTCGCTTCTGCCACCAATTCTTGCATATTGACTATCAATCGAAGATTCTCAATGGCGGCCGCGTATTGGTCGTGTCTCACAGAGCATTCCCTACAATTGACATTTGAGTGTGAATCAACCATCATGTCAAACATTATAAATAGTTCATTCATGAGAATGATCAATAATCTCATATTTGTATGGTAGATGAATGATATTCTCACCTCAACTCGCGCATTCTCTCTTGTAGTTGAGGAAATGGAGCCAATCGAATGCGGATGTTCTCAGTCCTCAAAGAATACTGTATAAGATATTGTCTCATCTTACAACAATCCCCCTGTTACCCACTCTGGAAATATCGTGTACAACATGAACATGATGGGGACAACTAACATTTCCATCAGTAAATGACAGTGTCCACATGGTATCGTTCCCAGAACTATTTCCCTTTTCCCATAGACTGACTACGTAATAAGGAAGTCCCTTCCCAAACAAACACTTTCCCTTCCATACGATGCAATTTGTCTCTTAATCCCTGTCTCCAAATCTCCAAATCGTCTATCATCTCCAAATCGCACAAAAATGCAAACAAATTGAGTAGAAGCCCCCAGACAACTCTTGTTATCCTTCTCTAGCAGGGAAAACTCATTTCGTCCCCAAAAGGAGGAATCTTCATACTTCTGTCTTCTGGAATCTTATGTTCATAGCAGGGCGCAAAATTACTTAAATCACTTCTAATCCTAGTGTTTCCATGATCGAGCGTACCGTGGAAAGGGTATAATGGAAAACATCAACAGAAGGCGTTGGTTTCTAATCATTAAGACATGCTTTCACTTCGGAAACATTCTCACGGCAAATTACAGACAAGTAGACTATGGAAGTTAACTTGGGAGATCCCTTCTATTCACATAGACTATTACATGCAGACAATTACTGTACAATTCACACACTTTCGCCCCCACATCCTTAGAATCAAAAACTCGCAATTTTGACGCATTTGACTAGTGTAACAACATTCATCACTTTAACCTAACTCGTCATTGTTCTCTCACGACATATATAGTTCTTCAAAGATCGTCTGACATGGACTAAATGTTAGCATATATTACTAGAATTAGCATGTCTGCAAAAGAATTCCAAAGATCAGCAAAAAAAATCAGTTAAAAGACAAAGCTAACAGTATCCCCCAGCACAGTGAATAATCATTCGCAACATCGTATTCTGAGTAAGATACTAATACTCTTTTCATATTTCAATGCTCATAAAAAGTTCAACTGACTCATTGTCAACTGCCACAACATCTTCAGATGCAGTTCTCAATAAGGCGATCGCATTTCGGATTCCTTCCATCTGTGACTGCACTCCAGTACGCAACATTGCCTCCACAGCAGCCTGTAATTCATCATATTATGATTGTTACTGTCTTGTTGTAAGAATGAAGCAATACTAGTTGATGCATGTAGATCGGTCAGG
>JACMIF010000057.1:0-33074 GCA_014805445.1 Diplogasteroides magnus | reverse complement strand
TCCCTCCCCCACCTCCGTTTATTCAACATTATATGATTGTTAAAGGCTTTTTTTAACAAATAACCAATACAACTGCTCGCCTTGTTTCCCCCCCCCCCCCCTGTTTTGTTCTTCATCAAGACTCACTTTTTTACGTTCACTTCTCTTCTTGAGTTCTCCAATTCTCTCCAACTGGTCAGGCCGTTGAAATAGTGCGGCCACTTGCTTCAACGCCGCTTCTCTCGCTTCCTTTTCCACATCCATCCTCTGAAAAACATAATCTATGATGAGTTGAAGTGTCTACATTAATAAACCCCCTAATCATATTATAAGATCTTATTCTTGAGAAGCTCGTAAGCTAAATTATTACACGTACAACAAGAAGGAGCAGCGAAGAATTTTGATAAGGGATTATTTGAAACAATTAGCTTTCACGACTGTTGTATTATTACATCCTTGCATGATCTATGGAGCAACGTGAAGAGATTTATTCTAAAACTTAGCCGGCCTGCGGCGCGATTTCGGAATAATGATCCAACCCAGATAGGTAGAGTTTAGCCATTTATTATATAAGTAGAAAGTAGATGAATAAAAATGGATTCCAGTAACAATCAAGGCGATGCGATGTATAAAATTGATGAGTTTGGAAATCTAGATAAATATAACCAGCTCGGAGTTCTTCCTATTCCACGCCGCAACTGCAAACCCTTAAAAGCCCATTGAGCGGCCGATGCGAGAAGATCTAAACTACATAAATAAAGAAATCCCGACGGAGTAAAACATATACATACAAAACAGAACCTCATGAAGTCACATGAAACAAATTTTGAAAGTTGTGCTGAAATGTTGGCACTGTGCCAATCGTTGTGGTTCGTAATGAAGTATTAGTCGGACCATTATATTCCCGCACCATAAATTAGATACCATTCGCCATTTAAAGAGGTTTTTCGGCGACTTTAAAACAGTTTATGAAAGTGCAGTTTATGCCCTTTTGTAATAGAAATCATGATTAATAGCATAAAGTTCACTTTTCTGTACAATGCTGATGACTACCTTCAGAAATGATAGAGACAATGTAATGGACGATCGAATATTCGCTGTCTGCAGGTCCCTATTGTCTTGCACTGAGGCTTTGCACAGTCTGTGTTCTCCTGGCCTCATCAACGTTTTTATGGTTCCTTGTCTAGGACAAATGGTCTCTACGTCACATGGTTAACATTTCCTTCGAAGCATCGTCGGCAAATGAGGACCAAAGAAGAATCATAGTCTCTTTGACACATTGACCACTTGTGGAGAGTGAATGAGAAATGGACATTGAATGTATGTTGACATTCTTCCCGGCTGTACTGTCCCTGATGGCCCTCATTGTCTTGCATTGTCCTCCCGTCGTGGACGTCGTCTGTTGTCTCATTACTTCATCAGTATAAGAAGTACTCCAAAGAGAACGATACGTGGGGATAAGTGTTCTTCTGAAAGAAGGAAGGATACTCACAAACAAGTGAACGTAGGAGGATAGACATCTCTAAATACTTTGAATTTAGACTGTAGAATGACGTGTGTGTAAGTGCTTAGTCTCTGTCTGTGACAGGGAATGATTTATCCCACAGACACTCCAATGCATCTTCTATCGTCATTCAGACAGTGCATCCCAATAATAGAAGGACTCGATATGTCCTGTCCAATATCCCCTTTGATATCCTGACACATCACAATCTCATAATGATAATCCCCCGCTGTCTCTGCAACACTTTTTTATCAGTTGTATGTGTGTCCTCATTAGTGTCCACTTACTTCTCTTCCTCTTCATAAATGGGCGGGAGAAAGGATCAAGGTTTGAGTCTTGAAAGGGGGCGGAGTCAAGAGGGGAAGTATATAGAGAGGAAAAGGAGTCTCTATCAGAACGAGTCATTATTGACAGTCAAGTCAGTCAGTCACATCACTCTATTCATTCCTGCATCTTCTGTCTGCAGTGCATTCAATTGTTACAATAACACAGGTGAGATTCATTCCCTTCATTCCCTCTTTCCCTCTTTCCCCTCCTTTCCATTACATGTCTCTTATCGTTTTCATTGCAGAATGTTCCATATTCCAGTCCAATGTGACGATGAAGCATATTGTGGAGGTCAATTGGGACGATTTCAATGTCTGGACAAACGAAGATCGTCTCAATCAACAAGGAGTCCACTATCTCGATGACCTCCATGACTACAGTAATCCTTTTCTTTTCTTCTCCATGACCCTCTTCCTTTCATTATGTGCCTATTTCGTGCATCATATATTTTGTAAGTAGTTGAGAGTAGTGATTGGCTTTGTAAAAGCACATAGATTCGTGCCATATTTGTTGACTGTGAGTATAATTGGTGATCTCTTTTCCTCTTTGATCTCATCGCCAACCTCGGGCATCTCCATTCATTTCATTATACGAGTATCATCCCTATATGTATTTATTTGTCGTTAGGTTTGTTCTCTAGAAGAGAAGAAAAGTCGTTCCAAAAGGAGCGCGATAAAAGAAATTAAGTGAATTTTGTGTGTTGGACTGACAATACGGGAGAATGACGTCTATTGTGAAGTGTTTATGAGAGACTGTGCATAGTATGGATTGGATAAAGGCATTTAGCCTTTCTTATACAATTCTCTTTCATTTCAATAGTCACCAATTATTTTACTTCGGGGGATATGGACGTAACCAAATGGAAAGATTATGGACCTGAATGGAAGTTATGACACGAGAGGGGATGACAACGGACTGTCAATGGGTTATCTGCACAATCGACGTTATGCATCATTGACAGAAATTATCTGTGATGATGAGAGTATTATGCATCCTATCTGAACTGTTATTCTAGTACGCGTCTCACACCTGGATGCCACCCTGGTCTCTCACTTTTACATGCTATTGCGTCGTTGCGGAATATGTTTCAACTGGGAGATAAATAGGCTAGAGCAACAGTTCAGTTAGGATGCATAATATGAGAGATTATTTGACAGTTCACTCTTCCTCATTCTCCTATATCGTTCAGTCTCTCATGACAGAGACTCTATTCCATAACACTCCACATTCTCTCATCTGGTCTCATTGACAGAGACAATCTTACAGTATCTTAGTCTTGTTGTAGATGAGTGAGGAATGTTGTGACTGTAATGGATTCTCGTAATCTTCTCATATCTCAGTAAGATGATCATCGATCACTTCCTTCAGTCAATAAAATGCAAAGCGATCATTTTCAAGAGAGTCGAGGGCGTAGTTTGAATGGCGGCAATATTCACTTTTTGAGAAGAAAGAGAACAAAATGAATGGTCATAAAAGGAGAAGATGGCATAAAGATGGGATATGAGAATGGAAGTTGCTTAGTGATGGGATGGACATCCATGGTCCTTCTCCCTCAATTCCTTCACCTTCAATGGTCGCATGTCCCATTGAGAGACTATTTTGTTGCATGACAGACTCTGACATGTCACTTTGCGTGGGGCGAAAGAGTACTGAATGAAGTTGTAAATTGGTAGTTGGAGGATGAAGACACCCTCACTACTTGACTATTCCTGCCACTCAAAGGATTCACCTTTGAGGTCATCAGAGAAAAGAAATATAGAGAAGGCAGAAGAGACACACTTCCCTCCTTCCACTCCATCACACAATATCCACAGTTCATCTTGCTACTTTTACACTTCCGGAATTAGAATGGTCCTATTTCTGTCCTCCATGCTGTACTCACACCTTTTTCCTCATATTCTTCCCGGAAATGTCTCTACCTGCTGTAGGAAAGGGCAACAATGTGAGGGTGGAGGGGGTCGATCCTTTCGTCCATTCCATAAATACCTGGTGGATAGACAGGGAAGGACCCTTCACTTCATTCCAGGAACTATACCACTACGTATGAATAGTATGGTGGAATGAGTACACGTGTTTCAGTTGGACAGTCTGTTGTGGAAGGAGATCAATCATCTTCAATGTATTCAGAGAGAGAAGTGCAATGGAAGGATGAGAGGACTCTTTATCTGATTGAATAGGACGAATACAGAAGACATAAGAGACAATGACACAATGAATAGAATCAGTCATGAAGTATTGTCTTCTATTCATTCTATTCCATGTGAGGTCTTCTCTTTCTGTATCTTTCCTTCACAATCATTATCTCATTTCATCCCTTTCAGTTTGTCCTAATCGACGGAGTTTCTACTTCTGATGGTCCAATCATGAAGAAAAGCATCGTTCACATTCAAGGAGAACGACGCATGTTTGTTTTGTTGTAAAGGGCGCAAATTGAATATAGCATCATACCCCGAATTAGAAGTAGTGTTGAGTATGGGGTTTCGCCCGTGTAAAGTTAATTTTGTCGTGTGGATCACTTTCTGAGGTTTATTGGTGGCGAAAACATAGTTTGTTTCATTTTGATAATTCAATGTGAAACAAGAATCATTGAATGTCTCTGACGTCTTCATTCAATTCCTTGTGATCTCACTCTTCCGGTGTGTCTAAGATGAGATCTTCTGCAGTATTTGCAGTCTTTACTTTTTTCTCCACTTTCAGTTTCCGGATTTGCCTCGTCGGCTTCTCCTACGCTTTCTTGTTTCGTGATGACGACCACTAATCCTCCTCAGTCAGTTTGAGATCAATTACTATGAGAGTGGACTTATCCTGAATAAGAGAAGAGATTAAATTCACCGAATTTGACATCCACATTCTGTTATTCATTTTTGTTTCGATTGTATCCCTTCCCATTTCTCATATATTTCTTGAGTGAGAAAATAAATGCCCTAGGGGAATATATTGGTTGAATGGATAACTTTCAGAGATAATTGGGACATTGTGAGTGCAAAACTTGTGATGTTGGAGTCTGAATCGTCTGAAGAACCGGTCAAAGAAGAGATAAAAGGACAATTGGAGAGAAGTGCAGTCATTCATGGAGAGACAACTGTCTGTGTGAGTCCCATAATGTATTTATATATAAAATAACTGTCCGATTGTCCATTGACAGTCTCAACCTATTTTTCTGTCACTGGCATCCGACTGAAACTGTCAACAGACAAATGGACAGTTTCGCTGACATTGTGGGTTGAAAGGCCTCAAATGCAATAGAAGACATGTCATTGTTGTTGTCTTCCTCACATGGCATTCACCAATATTCCCACTCAATTAACTCGTCTTTCTACAAGTAAACTGACGTCATTCGATGTTCTTTTCTACTGCTTTAGAATAAGATGACCTTTGGGTAGACGATACGATGGAATGTCCGTGCACTTCATTCTATCCTTCCATTTTCCCGTTTCCTGTCTTTCTTTTCTTTCCTGTAGTCCTTTGTACATGTTTCTGCACTCTTCGTTCGCTCTCAAAAAGTTGGTCCGGAAACTATGAAAATAGACCTTCTTTTGATTCGGCCAACGTGGGAATTTCCGTTTTGTCATTGGTCACTTTTCTTGGTACAAAGCATGCGTTTGGGAGGGAAAATGAGGAGAACCCAGGAAAATTGTATGGTCATTTTGTGGCCTGTGGGATTGGGGCAACAAATGTCAACAAGTAACTATTAATCTTTAGCTGAACGCGAAAAAAATGTTTTATTGTGGGGATGAAGAAAAGGGAATTACAGTTGGAGACACTATCATCACGAATGTATGCACATGTTGCTATTCAATATTATCTGAAGGAAGAGATCATACAAATGGAAAGAATAACAAATGAAGAAGAAAAGAAAGGAATGACTGGAGGGAATAGACAATGGACTACAAGAGTTCATTCTATAATTAAGGCAGCAGATACAAATGGGTGAGACTATCATAGAATGAGTAGTAAATGTATTGTGTGTTAAGTGTTCTCTTCTCTCGTCTCACTTCTGGTCCATGTCGTCTGATCAAGAGAACTCTTTCACTCAATACACTCATTCCACGAGGAATCATCCTTGATGAAAATACACTCATACAACAGTAAGTCCCTTCCCCCCACCCTCCGTTCATTCCCTCATTCAGGGGAACTTGTCATGGTTCCTGCCCCGATCGAGGTTTCGTCTTCGGTTACGGTATCGAACTTCCCGAGCCATGTTGTCAACCGATACGAAGTTCAGACCTCTCAGTGAGTGATTGATCACTTTTCATTCTAGTCTCATCTTTCTTCACTCAATACATTCTTTTAGTTCTCGTATTCATTTGGTCCTTCTGATAAGAGAAAGAGGACATTGAATGATTTCATAGTTACAGCATGTGGATGTGTATGAATGAACTGATTCACTCTCAATCTGATCTCATTTCGTTTTCCTTCCGTTCATTTCTCATCTCGATCGATCTCTCAATCCATTTCATTACTTTGTTATCCATAATAAACCTTGTATCTTTAATGGTTGTCTGTGGTCATTGACTCTTTTCTCTTCTCATTCTTTTGTCCCTTCGACTGTTCAAGTTCCTGGTCTGTCCCTTCTGATAAGAAACAATCAAGTCAACGTGCAGTCAAAACTGGACGACGAACGTTGTCATCGTCTATTTGGAGTGGACGAAAAGGTCCATTTGCATCCCTTTCTTCATCAAATTCAATCAAATGGTCAAGTCCTTCACTTGGATCTCTATCCTCTACTCATTGATTATTTGTACAGAACATGTGAGTTTCATTCGATACTTCAGGACTACGGAACGGAATCCAAGCAGAAGTGTACATTTGTGTAGTGCAATTCCTTCGGAGCTGTTGTCTCTCTCACGTGACACACCAAGGGAATTAGACGACAGAAATGTGCACTTCTGCTTGGATTCCGTTCCCTATTCAGGACATACAAGAGTATTTGTGATAAGGGAAAGGTCATTGTGTCTGTTCAGAATGAATGTGTACTCCTCATGACACCAATCAAAGCAATACAGAAGAGACTTCTGGATGAAACTGGATTGAGGAGACCCCCTTCACATGGATGGAAACCATCTGTCATATCATCCAGATATACAGAACAAGTTCGTTTTCCTTTCTTCCTTTGCCTTGATGACTTTTGTGTCTGAACTCATCTATTCTGATATGCGTGTTAGCATACGATACATTCTAACTAGGGTGTCGCTAATGGTGACTATATTGACAGCCGCCATTTCGAGCCGTCTAATTCCACTCCGAGCGGTTGTCTCTGCGAAGTGAGTGACGACCGCTCGGAGCAGAATGAGACGATCCGAAATGACGGCTGTCAATATAGTCACCATTAGCGACACCCTAATTCTAACCCCTTCGTGCTTGATAGAGAATGGGAATGTAATGGGAGATTTACTGTGAAGTGATTGTAATTGTGAACACTATTCATTGGACAGCTGTGATTGACAGGAAAGAATGTGCTTTGATTGAATGTTTATGTTGGAATCATTACAGATGGAAGTATTATCTCGAAGAGTATTCGAATATCGACCAACACAAGGTAAACAAAGAATATAAAGGAGACAAAAGGATACTCAGATGATATGGAGACACAAATGGATGAATTGTTCTTCTATCATTTTGTAGTTGGAAGAAGGGGAGAAGTTATCGATTCGAGAATCAAACTACAGTAATCAGCAACTGATTGAGTCTTTCTAATGTACGCGATTGAGTATTCCTGCTGGGGACTTCGAATTCTTTGTGTACTATGTCAATGCAAAAGAATCAAGACAACATCTCGTTCACAGAGTGAAAATGAATGAGAACATTCGAGTAATCTCTTCATATTCAGCAATGTATCAATACTATAAAGGAATTGGAACAACACTTTGATGTGTCTGCAATTGTACGAGAAGCTGTTGTGAAAACATATGGAGATGCCATTCCCACATTCACTGATATCATTTTCAAGGTATGCATATTGCCATATAATCAGAAAGTAAACAATTTATAGGTCAAATTGTCTGTGGTAGGTCAAGAAGGAGATAGAAGTAATTGTACTCCTGTATTCATAAACACAGACAATGAAAGGAATGGATTCCTGACGAAGACTCCTGTACTCACTGTCTCCTATGTTCAAGTATCTTTGATCCTTCTTCTCAGTTCTCATTCCCTTCCTTCAGACAACACAAGGATTCAATCCTTCCCTTCCTTCGTGTCAGGATGATACATCGAATGGTCGTTGTTGTCTACAACAATTGTATGTTAACTTCACAGAGTTGGGTGAGTCTTGTTTGTCTATTGGATACATCCATATCCTCAATACATCAAGCTACATACACACTCATTATCGGTCACGTGTTTGTTATTGCAAATGAGTACTTTAGGAGGGTTGTTGGTTAACTGCTCACTGCACCCTCGCAAATGAATGGGAATTGAACACTTCCTCGTGTTAAAGCCCTCATTTCCTAGTGGAAAATTAGGAGAATTCAGATTAGAAATTTTTTAACAAAACACATAAATAAATGAATAAAATTGAAAATATAAATTGAAGAATGATAAACGTGATGTCTTTAAGCAACAAAATGATTCGGGAAAATAGTTCGGGGAATGATTGCAATCATTCGGTAGAAGACTAAGTTGTTCATTTTAGGATGGGACTGGATAATCAAGCCAGAAGGATACTTTGCCAATTCATGCATGGGAGGATGTTCACATTTGGAAGATTGGCCACGGGATTCCGATAGACTCTTCAATATACTCAGGTAAATCATTTCAACTATTACCTTTCGATCATCTATATTACAGTACAGCAGTGGTGGATTCGAAGATAGAAACAACAGATATTTCCTCTTTTCCCAAAGTCTCCGCAATTCCTGCATGTTCTCCTTCACAATCGGAACCACTCACAATTCTATATGCAGCAGGACCACACGATCTTAGAGTCACCAAACTGTACAACATGCAAATACTCAGTTGTTCGTGTGGATAACATTATTATTCTATTTATTTTAAATATTATCCTCTTTTCTTGCCTGTCACTCTGAGCTTGGTCATATTACTGCAATCATCTTATAGGGTCAACAAACGTGTTTATAGGACATTCACTAGATAACATCTATATTATTATCTATTGTTTTGACTTGTTCTGCTCAGGAAGCACCGTACTCCATTGTACATTTATGTACTTTTTCCCTCAATAGCCAATTCTTTGAAATGTGACTGTTCCCCCATTGGAAAGCATTCTCTTATTCGTATAGTCATTGTGAATGAGAAGAGAAATGAAGTGTAATCAGTAGAAAAGAAGATAAGTAAATGTTTCTCTTCTCATTCTCTTTCACTTTTCCTGCAGGGCCACTCACGGGTGACTGAATAATGAAAGGGTTCATATTGAGGGAAGAAAAGTACGTGTGAGAAGAGTAGAGAGGAAGACTCACTACATCACGATGACTCCATTCATTTAAGGATTCATTCTTCTCTTGTCTCGTTTCCAATAGTGACAATGTCTTCTTCCCCTTGGATACATTGAGTGGTATGTACCAGTTGAATGGTTCTTCCATACAGGTTGAGTCATAAAGGGGATGATAGAGTGAGTGAGTCATTCCCTTCACTCCTCCCCTTTTGTCCTCTATGTCACAATCTGTCATCACTGTCTATCCATCCCTGTTTGTCAACAGTCTTTTTCCTTCCCTCTGACCTTCCTTCTGTCTCTTCTTGTCCCCTTCCGTTGTCGTTTTCACACAAGAATAGCTCGTTGCAATTATTTGCATTGCCTGCGTGGATGATTTCAGTCTACTTCTTGTATTCTTCAATATTTCATCAATTGTTCCCTCTTCACTTTGTGAGAGGGGACCAATTTGCTTAATGGGATACGAAATGCGATCGGCCCTTCACACAATTGTGGAAGAGAGTGCAGAGGATAAGTTGAAAGGAAAGGACGAAACTCATCTGATAGATTGTGCAAACATTGAATGATGACAGACACAATGTCTCCTTCTCCCCTTCTCTCTAAGATTGGAATCTAACTCAATATCTGCAATAGCATCTCTTCTATTGTCTACAAGTAGTACATGTCCTATACCCCAATTAGTCTCCTTCCATTGACTCTTGTCCATCCCTTCCAGATGCAGTTCTTCCCATTACTCCACAATTCTGAGTAGTTCTTCTCTCTGATATATCTCTTCTTCTCTTCTCACTTTGTCCATTCTTCAGAAGGTTCATTCCATTCAATGTCCGAGTCTCTTTAATCCTGCTTGCATTTGGTTAAATGCTTTCCGTTCCTTCCTGGAATGTTCTCTTCTCTCTCTTCTGAATATCCCTTCTCCCTTTCGTGTTCCTCAGTACTTCTCGAGGTTTCTTCCTTTTGCATGAATAATTCCCTTTCGCAGATGATTGTCTTTGGAATGGAAAGTTCTTCCTTTGCCTTCTTCGTTTCATTCAATGTATTCATGGTGATAGTTGGATACAATCTTCCATGGAGGATATTCCCCAGACGGTAAGCTTCTTCTTCTTCCATTCACTCCATTCACTGTCTCATTTGAAGGAGTAACGAGCGTGTATTTCCATCGAAAAAGACTGAATCTTCATTCGCCATTCCTTCTCTTCCAATGGACAATTGTTTACACAAAAGGTTCGTCCATTACAGAATGAGAATAGATTTTGATTGACTTATCTTCAGTTCAGTATTGAGATTGCAAGGATGATATGTATACGAAGACTCGAATGGACTTCTCAATCTCTCTTCCAGTACACTTTCTGTTATTCTTTCTACCTCGTGTAAACAGACGGGAACTCTCTGCATAACAAATCCGAGTGAAGTTGTACATACTTTAATAAAGGAATTGTATTAGAATATACATGACACATTGGAAAGTGTGAATATAGAAAAGAATGAAAGGGGTTTGATGTGTATAATGAAAGGATCTGTTGATGGCATCTATTGTCAGTCTCTAATTCATTCATTGCTTCATCTTTCCTTTCTCCTCCCTTTCATTCCACTTGAACTGGGTCGATCCTTTGGTTCTCGGGAGGGATAATCAGTAAGTCCCCAAGGAAGGATATCATCCACTCTTCTTCTCGAGATGAACTTACTTTTTATTCTTTCTTTACTTTTTACGATAGGATCAGCCGTTGACAGGAATGTTCTAAAAGGTGAGCGCTTTTACTATTTTATAATTGTAATTTGTAACTGATTTCTTTCTCGCACTAATTCGTTTGATTCATATGATCTATAAAAGAGAATATATGCTATATTAGGATGAAATATTGCGAAAATTGATCTTGTTTATGAGATCGAATGAGTGAAACACAAAATGATTGGAAGCGAAACTGCGATACGAAGGATTGCATGGGATCTCAGCCAATATTTAAATACCATACGACTATTTGGCCAGAAACCTTCGTTATTTCCCCTATTATGGAACATGCGTCAGCATTTTATTTAGCACTAGAGATACTTATAATAATAAGCAGTTGTTTCAAAACCACCCGGTTTTCTAACACAGACAGTCCACGCGCCCTTTCCCTTTTGTTTCCCCTATCCTTTCCCTTTTCACTCGGGAAACAATGCGCATCTTCACTTTCTCTTTTTATCAATAGAACCTGTAGAGATGAAACAACACAAAATAGAACCTTATTGTTAACAAGTATTGGAATGACTCTCTCCTCACCACTGGGGATCCACGGGATCATGCTACTCTATATTATGTTAATTGCAGGTCTTCGTCCATGTTTCGAACGTTATCCTAATCATAAATTAACTGGAGTGAAGTCATTTCATTCTGAATACCGTATGGCAAGTGAAGAGGAATGTCTCCATTTGTGTGCATTGACTGCAGTTTGTCCATTGCATTGCATTCCCATTGCATTCTCCCCTTATAGACTCGATGTCGTTCGATTGTCTATGACTATTCCCGTCATCTTTGTCATTTCTTCCTTGATGATGGAGCACAACAAGCTGAATTCATGCCAAAGATGATATACTTCAGAGTGACCAACAAGGATTGTCTACGTATACACTTACACTCATTTCCTCATTTCCACTCCTCCTTCAGAATCCGCCCTTTCCACTCTTCCTGAAGACGTCAAGTCTCTTCCATCCACAACATCGACCACCTCTCAACCTTCTGAATCTGACTATGCTTCTCCCGTCGTTGCAAAGAAGAGGATAAAGGCTCTTAGAAGGAAAACTACTCTGGATGGAACTTCTGGAGTGAACATCCTTTAATATTTCTTTCTGATATTTCTCTTTCAGACGACGACAACCTCGACAACAACTACAACCACAACAAGTGAGGGACTGACTATGGAAGAAATGGGAATTAAGAAGGTAAAGGGAATGAAAAGGGAATGAATGGAGTGAATGATTGAAGGAAGCAATGGAAGAACTAATCAAAGATATTGAACACAACACGGAAATGTTCGAGGAAGAACAAAGAAGAGAAGAAGAAGCAATGAATGAACAAGAAAAGAAAACATTGAGGAAGATCAAGGAGAAGATCAGAAAGGTACAACTGACAATCATTCTATCCATGAATCTTGTCTCGTTCAGAAGCTTCGTTCCAAGATCCAGCAACTACGTGAGACGTTTCCTGATATGTATGAGGAACTGCTGGGAGGAGAAAAGAATGAACAAGCTGTGGAAGAAGAAGAAGAAGTTCCTGAGAAAAAACTGAAGAAAGAATCTCCTGTCGTTGCCTTATCGAGCAAAACAGTCAAATCGACAAAGAGAAAGGTGCGTATCTCATGAATATTCCTCTGCTCATTTCACTTCTTCTCTTGTTTTGGTACATGAGAATGGGTTGTAGTTGAATGATGCCTCAATCGAACGGACGAAAGTTGCACGTGCTCCTGAGAAGAAGAAGATTGAGGATAAGGGAGGAGAAGAGGAATACAAAGATGAGGACACTCTTCCCACTGGAACTGTTGGAGAAGATGGACAGAAGAAGTTCCTGGCTATTCCTGATCCTGTAAGTGAAGAAGTTGAAAGCATGGAGGAACCAGGAATGGACAATCACATTGAGGAAGTGAGAATGTTGCAAGAATAAAGAGAATGAGAGACATTACAGACTGATCATCAGATCTCAAGGGGCAATTCTATTATCTCTTCTGATTCCAAACCAAAGTCTGAAATCAGAATGAGTCCTCGAATTCTTTCCAAGAATCACAAGAAGAGTGTAAGTTCTTTCGTTCTGAAGATACAAAGATTCGTTTGAGGAAGTAGAGAAGAATACAATGGAGAAACTTCAAATGTTCGCTCAACAGATAATGGATGATGGAATTCCAAAGAAAACTGTGTGGAGGGTTGGATGGAAGAATGAACAGAATGGCACAAAGTTCATTCAGGATGTCGAACCTTCAAATGGAATGAGAATACCTTCTCTGGCTAAGAAATATGTACAACTTCCTCCTCTCACAACAACTTCTCCTGTTGAGTGAGTCTACAGAAGAAAAGATGAATGAATAGGAGTCAATTCAGACAGGAGATCAAGTTCATAATGAATAATCGTCCAATTGTCAATGATCACACAATGGAAATGAACAATGAACCGACTGGTGAGAATGAATGAATAGACTAAAGGGATGGAATCCTGTACAGGTTGTATGGGGGAAGAGGTTCCACTTTGGATTCGATTCGAGAATGCAGAACCAGACACAAAGAATGGAGGAGACTTCTCGAATGTTGAGAATAGAGGTGCATGTGAGAAGATGTGCAATGGAATGGTGAGGGATACTGTAGATGAATGAATAAAGAGAGTTCTTTTCAGGAAGGAGTGAGATCACTCACATTCTCAGATAAGGACTCAATGTGTCAATGCAATGTTGATTTTGATGGAATCTCAATGAAAAGATCAGTCAAGGATGACTTTTCAATCTCAACCAGCTCTCGATTCTGTTTCTCAAGTCAGTCAATCATTTCTCTCCATAGGGAAAATCCTTGTAGAATCTCTATCAGTCTTCCAACATTGTGGATTCTTCATGGGATTCCGTGATTTCACTCTCAATGTGAGATAGTCTCTACAATATTCTCTTCTACAGTACTCTTTAGGTATCTCCTCGTGAACAATTCGATGGTCTTCCTCCTTCATACGAAGGACTACAATTATGTATTGAATTGTGTACTCTCTCAACTGAATATGAGTGCAAGGTCTGTCTTTTATTCTCTTCTTCAATAGCCAATGTGATGAATCGACCTGCATTCTCTTCATTTACAGTCTGCTTCATTCGATTTGCGTGCTGGTCGTTGTTCCCTGAATGATGCTGATTCAACCACTCATCCCACTGAATTCATGTAAGGGACAACTTCTTTTCTATCAAGAAGGATTGTTGATTACAGGCCAATAATGGTAGACAATCTCTTGTACTTTGAGAATTCTTGTGAGAGAAGCGATGCCTTCAAACAGAAAGGTTCCCCCTTGTCCACCCTTGTGATTGTCATTATTCCCTTCAGAATCCCTTCCTTCCTCAGTCAACGTCAATCGTGTGAGTACATCAGAAGTTGCAGCAGATACACGATTGTCCTCTTCTGTTTTCACTTCAACTCAACGACCAGATGGAATTGGAGGACTAAAGGTGATACTGCCACTGCACGAGTATTTCAATTGTTCCTTTTGCAGGTCCGTCCTATTCGTCGTGACAGTTACACATTGAAGACTGTTTCATTCTCATGAATTGCCTCAGAGGAATATTCCCTTAATAAGTGTTCATAATAACTCGGGTGAACGATAAACTCAACCATTTGATCATTCTCGCTTTTGCCTTGTTGTTCTCTTCCAGAACCCGTTTACTCAATGGAAGAACTCAAGTCAGTTCACTCCTTTCCATCACGGGTACATACTCGTTCTCTCTCCCCCCTTATTCACTCCCGACATCTTATCTGATCTCAGCTGTTCTTATGTTCAATTGTGTCATTCATGTTGCCTTCTTGTCTTGTGGTCTCGAGAGATCCTTTTACCATTCTCTTCCCTTATCTCATATCGATCCTTGATTGTAGTTATGTTCTCATGGCTCCTTCATCATCCTCATTTCGTTCTTCTCTGGACTCTTCTTTCTCTTCTTCCTCTTTTCTCCTTCTTCTTCATCTATCCAATCAATCTGGAGACTGATGTCAGAAGAGGATTCGCCCATAAAAATGGAAGATCTGCCCTCGAATTCAAGGTTTACCCATGTCTTTATCTTCTGTATAACATTCTGTGCAGCAATTCGCCGAGCACTTTGGACTAAGTTATGAAGGACTTGAATTGTGGGTTGTGTTGGTTACAGCGAAGGGTGGAGGTAGGATAGAACTGGACAATGATATTCTGCAAGAGGTTTCTTTACTGTCCTAATGAATGATGTCATGCTTCTGTTGAGGTTGTTCGATTAGATGGACATCTTCGTAACTTCAGTATGGTCAATTCTCGCGGTGAAACTGTATATTCTGCTCCATTTTTTGGAGGAGAGATCAATCATCTTTTCAAATGGTAGATAATACAACTATTGAGCGAATATGTCAAAGTGCAGTATTCAGGTATGCGAAGGTGTTCCCTCTTGCTCCTTTAACTCCTTCAATCAATCTCACTTACCCTATGGCCTCGGTATTCGAACACAAACTATTCTTAGGTAAAGAGATACTATCTTGAGACATTTGCCATGTCATTGGGTTCAGGTTCTCATTTCTTTGGAGTAAATGGAAATCAAAGTCAGGAGGTTTTTCTGTTCCCTCGTCATACAGACTATTCTCAAACTTTTAGGATGTTCCTATTGAAACAGCTAGAACTATTTGTCTCTGGTACATTTCCGATGCACCTGGATTTGAAAAGAGGTAGTTAACATTGTCTCATAGATCTAAAGGAAACGTATACAGGAAACTCCTCGAAGATATTGAAATGGATATTTTTGCTCTTTCCCTCAATGATTCGTTCAGTGATATCATTTCATTTGAGATGTTTGGTGACCAAGTTGGTTTAATCTCAATGTTATTGTGTAATGGTATGGTTGCAGGTAGCCAATGCAGAAATGTACAGAGGAGCAGTGGAGACTCGATATCTATTCATAATAGGGGCTTCCCTTATGGTCTTATACATGGCATGGACATTCAGACATCTCACATTCAAGTCAATTGTCTGTTCCCCTCCCCCTTCCTTTGATTTGTTCCACTTGAGACAATGATCATAATTGGTGCAATGGCCTCTCCCGCCCTTGCAACTCTTTCCACTTTTGCCATTCTTGGATGGATTGGAGCAAGAATGAACTCAATCATGTTCATTACTCCATTCCTTGTTATGGCAATTGGTATTCAATCAATACAAGAGAGAATACACTTTGTGATTTGAGGCGTGGATGATGGATTTCTTCTTCTTCATTCATGGAGAAGACAATTAAGACATTATCCTCCAGTCTCACAAGATGAAAAGACTTCTACATCCACAAGAAACACGAAAAGGAAAACAGCTCAGATAATAAAGACTGTTCTCATTAATGTAAGTCATTTCCTTTCCTTCTTCATATTCTATTCAGATTGCACCATCAATGGCCATTACTTCACTAACAAATACAGCTGCATTTGGAGTAGGAGTGTTCTCACCAACTGCCCAGGCCTCTTCCCTTCCCTTCCCCTTTCATCCCTTCTCCTTCAGATGTCCGCCTTCTGTCTATGCACAGCCATGGCCATTTCCCTTGATTTCTTCTTCGAATTCTTCGTTTTCGTTCCTGTAATGGCGATATTCTACGAAGAAAGAAAAGTGAATAGAAATACAAACAATGAAGGGTATCAAAGAATGACAATCTCTGTAATCAAAGATTGAACAGTGTGAATTGGCGTCGATATGCGAGTCTTCTTCTTTCTCCAACAGGAAAAACTCTTGTTGCAGCTTCTCTGGCAACCATTTACGCCGTCTCTTTCATTGGTCAGTACAATATTTAACGGATGAATATTGTGTAGTTCAGGCCTGTGCACATTAGAGACTTCCTTCGATCCTTCAAAGGCTTTTCCATCCGATTCTCAACTTGTCAAGTCTCTGAATTCGTTTGAAATGATCATGGAAGAGGTGAGGTTTGTATGATATTTGACTGATCAGACAATATCATAATGATTCCAATTGAGTATGCTCCAATGAATTTGATCACTCGACGACCACCAAATATCGAGAATGAAACTGACGTCAAAAGGTATTCACAGGGGAGGGAATGGAATAAGGAAAGAATGCAGATACAAGGAAATGGTGGATCGAGTGGAATCGAAACCTCTCTGTAGAAAGGAATTCACCCAAAGTCCATTAATGGACTATATACAGGTTTCAGTATCAATACTATCTATGTCAATCATTGTCTCAAGTGGGATCGAATGACTTCCAATGATTCTTCTCCTCCTTCTTATTCTCGTCTACCCGAGTATCTGAATGAACGAATGCTGACTAAACTGAAGGTCATCGACTATCACATTGAAGGGTAGGAAGAGACTGAGAGGGAGGAATGAGAATGATTCAGTGATCGAGTTCTTCTGGATGGCGCCAGTTTCTTCATCGTTTGTAGAGGTGAAGGATTCCTTCTCATTTGAATAAAGATCAAAGTTCAGGAGAAATGAATTGGGGAAAGAGAGCGAGGGCAATTGATGAAACACGGAAGTTACTGGATTCATATGGAGACTTTGGTACAACTCTGTTTGACTATGATTCTACCATCTATGATATTGTCATATCAGTCAAGGCGAGTCCATTTCTATTGGCTATTGTAGAGGAAAAGATTCAGGAGGAAGTAATCAAGGCAGTTTCGATCACTTTTGTGTGTATGGCAGTTGCTTGTTCATTCTTCATTCCTTCCTTCGTTGGTTCAAGTGTTGCAGCATTCTCAATGCTTTCAATCACATTCAGTATGTTTATGTTCAGTCAATTTGATCATTTGGATGTTCAGCAATGCTTGGATTCCTTTCCCATTGGGGTGGAACACTCGATCCAGTCACTATGATCAATATTCTCATGGCAGTGGGGTACGGTCATCTTACTACTCTCATTCATTCACTATTTCAGATTTTCCGTTGACTTTTCTGCTCATATTTGCTACCATTTCAACAAGACCAGAAGAGTTCCATTGAGAGATAAAAAGGAAAGAATGGGAGAGATTCTTGAAGCAGTGGGAAAACCCATATTTGAGGTTCTCTTCCTTATTTGCTTTGCTTCAAAGAATGTCTGATTTAGGCTTCCTTATCCACTTTCATTTGTGTTCTTCCACTTTTCGCCTTGAAGATCTATATATTCAATAGTTTCGCCAAGACAGTTTGTCTGGTTTGTTTGTCCGTGAAAGTACTCTGATGTATCTTTGTATAGGTTGCAGTACTTGGTCTATTCCATGGAGTAGTCGTCATTCCTGTTGTTCTTTCATTCTTCCTTCCAAATCCAACAGAAAGAGACAATGAAGAGGCATGGACTTCTCTTCTCTTCTCTGTTGTAAAATGTATTTGCAGGTGAAAGAAGAACTCACCGAAGAAGGAAATTCATTGCAAATTGGGAAGGAAAATAATATGAGACCATTGCTCACTGCTATTCCAGAAGAGCTCAAACAATGAATGTAAATCATGCACAGTGAAAAAACGAGTACTGTATAACAACCTAGTCAACTTGTAGAAAATGATGCTTATATACAAAACGTATCTAATTACTGGTATTCAACTACAAAGAATAAATGAATTTTCAATGATGGCATGGTTTGGCCTGTACCTGGCTCCTTTATTCCCCTCTTGGTGACCCCTCTCCCTTCCCTTTCATAGTTTGTAGCCTCCTCTTTCCTCTTTTCTTATCAATCGACTCTCCTTTCTTCTCTTGTTTTCGTCTGCGCAGTTCATGCACAATGAGTTCTACTCTTGTATTCATTTCCTTCTGCCATTCTGCTTCATGCTCTTCATTTCCTATAATAAAATAAGTATAATTCACTATCTTAGTCAAATCCTCATCCATTCCATTCCCAATCGTTGTGTATAATATGGTGTGATGTGATCGTAGTGTAGTCTATTCCTTGACTGTCTCTTCATATCCCAATCTCTTCTATTTCTTCTACTCTATTGGATGACAACATTTGATTGTGTAGTCTTGAGTGTTCTATGTGTTGTCTTCATTCGTAGTCCACATGGTACTCTTACCATACTTTGTCGTAGCCATGCACCCTCCCTTATCTTCTTTCATTGTCGCTTTCTATTCTCCGTCTTACTGGTGTCCCCTAACAGTTATTCCATTTATTCAGATTCAACATGGTTTACACAAGGCCTAAGGCATATGTTATTGGAGTTGGAATGACTAAGGTAGATCAACAACTAATCCCTGCTCTTCTCATAGTAAAGTTCAGTTCGAGAAGCCTGGAAAGCGTGATTGGGACTATCCGGATATGGTCAGAGAGGCAGGTAGACTGTACTCAGTCCTTTTCTGTTCTGACCTTCCATTTCAGTCACCAAGGCTCTCGATGACTGTAAACTGAAATATACGGATGTCCAACAGGTTGAATGTCTCAATCAGAAAGTGTTGAACTCTTCATTCCAGGCAACAGTTGGATATTTGTTTGGTGGAACGTGCTGTGGACAACGTGCATTGTACGAAATCGGACTGACGGGAATTCCCATTTACAATGTCAGAAGATATCATTAATCTTTTCTCAATCTTCTCTCTTCAGGTCAATAATGCGTGTGCCTCTGGATCTTCTGGAGTCTTCCTTTGTAAGCAAATCATCGAAAGTGGTACGATTCTCTTTAATCAAACTTCTTCATGAATCCCCTCAGGAAACGCGGATGTAGTCCTTGCTTGTGGATTCGAGAGAATGGCCGCGGGTTCATTGGAGAATATGAACAGTCAAGTGGATGACAGAGCCATTTCAGTGGATAAACACATTGAGGTTGGAAGAGAATGAATTGAGGAGGGTCATCTGGTATGTTCAGGTGATGTCCAATACATTCGGTCTTCATCCCGCACCCATTACTGCTCAAATGTTCGTCAATGCAGGAATTGAACACATGAAGAAATATGGTGAGAGAAGAGAAGACGTGAAAGTGTTGAGAATGTGAATTAAGGAACGAAACGTGAACATTTCGCGAAGATTGCATACAAGAATCATCTTCACTCCATTCATAATGAGTGAGTCCATTGTATTTTGTTGTGTACACATGTTGTGTACGATCAATGTGTTATCACACTCAACAGTCAACAACAAATCAAGACTGCTAGTGCATTCCATCAATGGAAAGTACTTGACTTGCTACAATTCAAGATATATATTTATATAGATTTATAAGTGAGCCTGGAAATGCTGAAGTAGTCTATGAACAATACATACAAAAACCTAATTAACTCATAATTATAATACAATGGGTAAAAAATAAGATAAGCAAATGAAACATATTCCTGACACGGCTATGAACACAATCGACTATACAAATAATATGCCACAATGTCAATTCCAATCTCTTCTGTATCTCTCGAAGTACGTGTCCAAATGTCTTTCTTTTGGAATGGACAATTGAATTCCATCGATTGATTGAATTTGTGATTGTCCGAGATGAAATGCGTTCAAGTTATTTTGAAGTCTTTCCTGAATCCTCTTAGTTTTAAATCTAAGTTGATAGAATGACCTTTCGCTTCAATATTCGAATGGCATCGTTGCATAGTTTAGGATGGTAAAACACAGGTTAATGCACCCTGAAATCATCTATTCTTTCCATTAGAATCTTTTTCATTACCTTCATGGCTTCACTAGCGAACAACACATTTACAATGTGAGGTTTGACTTCTGTCGGTGCCCAATATCTGTTGTAGTAATAGACGGAAGTGACCAACAGTAGAAATGCCGCCATTGTCATGCACAGATGCTGAAGGACCTGAATTTAATTTTTGTTTTTTCGGGTCGCGTTGGATGTTCAGTTACCTTAGCAGTTCGAACATTTTCAATGGATTGATATCGACTGATGTATTTGATTGTTCTTATTTTCTTCCTCTTTTCGTAGATCTTCTGGCTAATGAAAGGAAGAGTGAAAACCAACTGGAAACTCGTATAAGCGAGGACTTTACTTTGATACTAACAAAGACAGACAGAGTGAAATTGATTCCAGCCAAGATGTTTAGCGTTTGCATTGGCATTATGTCTGCAACGATCATTATTCGTTGTCTGTCAATGAAGACACAAACCGAATACAACAAGTTCCACGAGAAGAATTGCCAATGTCCATTGAATAGTGAGAAGAACCATTCCGATAATGGGGAATCTACACTTCTTGGATGAATAAATGGATATCTGTCGATACGAACTCAGTTGAGACAGACTCGTATCCTTCCTGGTGGCGATTATTCTCTCGGAAACAATTGCCATTAGATTGAATCCCGTTCCGACCAATCCTGAACATTGAAACTGATTTAGACAGAATTCACAGCCAAACTCACCAATGTTTTCTACGTGAAAGAGAACTACGACGAGAGAAGCGTCAGGGTTGACAAGTTGTGTGTAGACAAGGATATTCGTAATGATTTGAGGAATAATGAGAATGATGAATGAAAAAGGAAGGACAAAAATAATGAATTGTACATTGGGATGAAAGACCTGAATACTTTCAATTAATACGCATTAGCATATTCTATTTCACCTTTCGCTGTGGAAGGACTTTGTAATAGAGAACACATGCAAATACTTGAGCCACTAGTGAAATTACCTTTATAACAAATGTGAAATAGAAAAGGGTGGTTGATGAGATACTCATAACAATAAATGGAGGAAGTCTTTATCTACGTAGGACGCTACTCTACGGGTATAAATAGACATCACGTGATGGAAGTACTTTCTCTTTTCCATTGACACAATAGAAAGTAAAGTCTCAAGACCACGCTCTTCTGTAGCTTTCGAAATAAACTTCTCTTTCTTCTTCAGTTGGATGAACTAGTTGAACTCCAATTGCAGATCTTATTTGTATTCTTGTATCTGATATCCATTCCTCCTCATTTTTACCATCGATCCTATTGCACCTTCGAATTCTCTGCATATGCCAATTTGAGGGGAAATGAATTATATTCTGACCAAAGTGCGAATGAATTCCTTGGTGTCATTGAATAGTTTCTCCTCAGATGCCAATACTACAATGCATATCGCTGTTATCTGAAAGTATTCTCATCACAACTCGAATAGTCAAATAGACAAACATGGAGTGCCTCGAAAGAGAAGAATATGTGATAGAAGAATCTTCTGTGTGATGGAGGGGCAATGTATGTAATGGATGAATAGACAGTGAGTAGTACAATCTTACTCAAAACCATGAAGAGACAAAGTCGACGAAGAAGCTGAACGAGAAATCATCTCATATTTACTGTCTCAAATAGTGAACATAGGAACTCTTGAGGTTTTCAATACTCTGATATCGATTGGAGTAGTGTGTAACTCGTTGTTGAAGAGTCTTGTGATAGATTTTCTTACTGATTCCAGGAAGAGTCCAAAATAACTTAAATGAAAAGAGTAGAGTAAAGAGTAAATGATCCTCATACCACTATACTCATAACTAGCGTCATGAGAACTACGCTCAGTGTAGCATAGACTGGAATTGTGTCTGAATGGGATACTGTAGTCAGTGATGTTTGTTCTCCTTACATGACGTTATGATTGCCGCAGTACACCATTGTACTACCACAAGAATACACGCAAAGTACGGAAATGAAGAACTGAATTATTCATTTCCTCTAGAATTATTACTGAATAAAACTTGAAATGCTCGTATCTCTCCACAAAAATGGTTGCAATTAGTCTTTCAAAAACGAAAACAAAGAGATTCATACTGCTTCCAAGGAGGGCTAAATTGTATAATCAAATGAATTCTTTCACTATCCAAACCAATATTCCGAAGTTGCGTCAAAATATTGGCGAATTTCATTGCTGCTGTGGTGTTCCATTCAAATACATAAAGAAGTTCCCGGATGGAATGTGGTATTATAACAAGAAAATACGTAAGAGGAACAATAAGAAATAGAGCGTAGAGATTGGTATGGAAGAGCTGAAAAGAGTAATCAACCAAAAGTTGTTAGCAATTACAACTTTGCGCTTTCGCAAAATTTTGTAGTAGACGAAGATAGTGAGAAGAGCAACGAGAAGGGTAATGTCCCTCATGAAAGAAGCTACATAGATATAGACACAATTCACTTCATCCGAATCAATTGAGGACATGACTGTTATTGAATATGTTCACGTCTGCAAATAATATATGAGCAGCTAATTGAGTACACGATGAAACAGAATGAAGGGAACAAATCAGCGCCAAATATTATATTTTTAAATGACAATAAGGCACGAGAATTACTTTGAAAGTATTTGTAGAAGCATAATGAGATACCCGGACGTGCCGTCGTCAGCTACACTGAATATCAAAGAAACATCCATCAAACAATAGAATATTCACAACAGATTCCTTTTCTCTTCGTATTCAATTACGTCCTCATCTTACAATTCCTTGCAATTCTTTCTGCACTCATTTCCTACCGTTAAAACTATTCATTTCTAAAGGCCGGGAAGAAAATTCTTCCTTGTTCACTTATATCAACATCCAATATCCATCCTCCAACTGATGTCATTCTTCTTTTAAACTCTCACTGGAAGAAGGAGTATTCTGGAAGAACTTCGATTGTCTGTCTCTATCAATCAATTATAGTCACCGTTGTCATTATTTGAATCTTTGAAGATGAATAGATGACTGGAACATTGAGAATAATGACGTGTTATTGAGTGAATTCCGATTGGAGACTTGGTTATCGTTCACCGACATCGGTGCTAAGGAGAAGAATATTATAATAGTAGCGAATGCCTTTGAGGGTACGGAAGTCCTGAATGGGAAATCATTCTTGTCTGTTGCATCGCTTTTCTTCTGTCGATAATGACAAAGTGAATGACTGTCGAGATGAAGAAAAGTGCTGTAAATGTATTCCGAAATCCACCAGAGATGTGAACAAAACACTCAGATATTCTATTCGAGACATCGAATCAACCCGATTCCTATGTAGAAGTCAAGTCCTGATAGAACAAGCAATGTGAGGGCGAGCAAATTTGTACCCTTGTAATGAGAGAGGGCAATTGAACGAAACTGGGCTATAATGACAGCCTTTATTTAGCAGACCGGGTTTTTTGCTCACGTAGACGACTCTATCAACTGTATTATGAAGTATCTACACACAGAAAAAATACTGCCATTTCCCCCCAATTTGTAGTCATTCTTCTCCGCGGCGCGGTTGTCCCATTCCCTCATGGACAACCGCGCGGCGGAGAAGAATGACGACGAATTGGGGGGAAATGGCAGTATTTTTTCTGTGTGTAGACTGTTGTCTTTTTGACTGACGTTGAGGACTTGGCCATTTATGGACTTGATTGTAAGAATATTGGAGATGGAATGACTTCTTGTCCACCCAATCACCCCATATACAATCAGTCTTTCTTGTGTACCACAGGGCGTTATGACCGGAGAGAACGAGAATCTCACTGTTCATCGCCTCCATGAACGCATTCTCATGTTCAGTCGGAAACCTTTTTTCATATGACATCTATTGTATTTCGAATGCTACAGTGCTTGTGTAGACAAATATCAACACGGAATATAGAACATAGAAGAAGGTAATTAGCCCTTGAAAGATATATTTACATGCACAATGAATACAAAGTATGTGCAGACAGGCCACTTTCATACCAACCACTATTCAATTTCTACCCACTCATTCGTAACCTCCATTTGTCTGATTCACATCCAATATCAAAGTGCGTGTAACATTCAGGTTTTTCTTAGATCCCTTTCTGATTGAATCGTGAGTTTCTTCCTCCGAACGTGATTATCTTGAGCTTTCTTTATCATTCCCGTATCTAACGACATCGTGCGAACCCGAACAAAGTACACTACCACACATGACTGTACATATTGAAGTATGTATCAGAGTGTTGATGATTGTTCACATCCAGAATCTCTCCATTCACAGATCTAATTGTTCCTGTAGTGGGAGAAACTGAAGTAGTGCACTTTCTACCAGTGACACGATAGAAGATATCCTTCACTTCAGCCTTCAATGAATTGTGATTCCATAGAATCACAAATTGGCCTACAATTGCCTGTAAAACATCTGTTGAATGAAAGTCAGGAGGCGAGACTGACTATGATACAAACAAAACAGTTGAAGATTATCTCCATGAAAGACTTGAGTAATTTTCCCTTGAAGAGAAATTTGGACGCGACGTAGAGAAGAATCAATAAAATAGTGGTGGCAACTGTTGTCAACACATATCGATTGAGCACCTTCAATGTAATTAGACTCAATATTCGATGATGATTCACCTTAGCAGATCTGATATTCTCAATTATTTGATATCTGTTCATTCTCATCTCAAATCTATCATGAGATTTCATCGCTTTCTTGTATGCAATCCTACTTATCCATGGTAGAAGAGCAAAGGCCTGGAATTCTGTTTCCAATGTAGTCAAATACAGTGGCACTCACAATCGTTACAATAACAATAGAAATAGCAACAAGAACAACCAATATGATCTGTGAGTAGAATCCTTCATGTTGAAGTACAATTCCAACCCAACAGAGACTCCACTCAAACAGCTATTCCTCCTCTTTCCCATGTTATCCACTTACTTTTCCAAAGATCACTCCTATTCCCAGAAAGGGAAACTTCGGACACAAGTATTCGTATTTCTCCACCAAAGATGTTGCAACGACTCGTTCAATCAGAAAAGAGAGAAGATTGTAACCCGAACCGAACAATCCTGAAGTGTAGCTGCAATAATAGAAGATTCATTGAAAGTCATACCAACATCGCTCAAATAGTAAAGAACACTACTGAGTCCTTTTGGAAGGAAATCGAAGAAATTCATCACATCCCGTACCAAATATGAAAATAAATAGAAAGAGTACGGTAGGGGAGACATTCTTGGAACAAAAAGAAGGTTGGAATGGAAGACCTGAGAGATTGTGGAAATGGAATTGAATGAATGAAGAATACCTTCTTCCTTATGAGAACCAATTCGAATGTTATTGTGCGGAGAACGAATAGAATAAATAGAATGTAATTGATTGTATAGAGGAAACAAACAATTGTCTGACTAGTCGATTCCATTCGAGAAGGAAAGAGAAACATTCCATTTATGCCATTGCATAAGTACCGCCTGCTATATGTGACCTGACTAGAGAATGTTGTCTCCTTCGTCTAACGAGGATGTAAAACTGACTACATGACATTTAGAGGTCAATTACATATATATTGAGTTGAAACACCGGAACACTTTTTATTCAACACGTAAACTAGTAAATAAGCGCGCACAAAGTATGATTCTCTAATAACATGTAAACTAACTACCAATCAGATTTGTACATTTTAAAATACTCTTGTGATTGTTGATGTTGATTGACATTCAATTCAATTCCATCGACAGATCGAATGATCACATTCGGATTAACTTTCACTTCAACGAAAGACTTTCTAATGAAAAGATGAGAGATTATCTTGAGGTCTTGTTTGAGTACATGATGATTGGATAGAACAATCAATTGTGCACCAGTTCCCTGAAGAATCGAGAATGGAAGAAAGAGACCAGAATGAACTGACCATCAAACAGAATGTACAATAGAACATTCTGGATAGAACTATGTACATGAATGGATCGGGTGTATGATGACGAAGAATGTAGAAAAAGGCCAATGCAAAGAGCGAAGAAACAACCATAAATAGAACGTAGCGATTCAACACCTGCAATTTCATAATTTATTCATGATGTGAACACTTTCACCTTGGCCGATCGAACATTTTCCACTGCCTGATATCTATTCATTCCATGAATGAATCTATTCGTAGATCTCATTCCTCTTCGATAGACAATTCTACTTATCGTTGGAAGGACAGCGAATGTCTTTTGTGATGAATGATTCATGTTTAATTGTGTAGTGAACATACGAAAACAGAAAGAATGATTGATACTCCGATTGATGCAATCAACGTTTCATTTGATACTATTCCATCGTAAGAGAGAAACATGAAAGTAGTGCATAGAATCCACTGCAGTTCTTTCGCCAATAATTCTTCATTGTGTATTCGTCGTACCTGTGCCACTGTCAATCCAATTCCAAGAATTGGAAAATCAGCGCAAATCTTCTCGTATTTGTGAACAAGAAGTGTTGCGATGAACCTCTCTATCATTAATATGGCTAGATTGTATCCTGTACCGAATAAGCCTGCAATATGTGTTATTCGTTTGTGAATGGAAAGAACGAGTAACCAATATCACTTATGATGTACAGAATTCGACTTGTCTCCTTTGGAATGGGAACAAATGCATTGTAAATGTCACGAATGAGATGAGAAGTGAAAAATGCGTAGAATGTCAAGGGGGCAAATAGGAGAAGGAAGTTCAAGTTGCCGTGAAATACCTCAAAAGTACTATTAATCAGATAGAACTGTCAGAAACCAACCTTTTTATTCAACAAGATCTTCTCATAGACGATTGTCACAAGAACAAAAATAACAAACAGAAAATAATCGACAGTGATGAGAGCAATTATAATTATATCAGTGTAGTCCATATTATAAGTCTGAAATGATATCTATGACAAACACGTGATCTGAGACGATTTATGACTGTTCTTCAAAGAACGATAAATAATCACATCACGGAAGTCATGAATTCTTTGTATTACACAAACTACTAGGTATGTGTGCAAACATAATTGCAGGTAAGTTGAAGTTGAAATTTGATAAGTTACTATTCCATGTGATAGTGGATTGTTCTTTGTGTAAAAGAGACTGATTTGTTGCAGGAATTCTCAGTTCCAGAAGAAGTTCACTCTGGATGAAGTAATGAATGCAAGGAAGATCTATGACTTCATGGGACTACTTGAGTGCAGGTTAGAATAGAACAATTGGGTGATGGGATGGATAGACAGTCAAGGGACATAGGAGGGAACATGGCGAACACGAAAAGAAGTACTTTGGGGGGGGGGCAAGCTGTAAGTCTCGAATTGCATCATAAAGTACAGATAGCACAGGTGTTCTTAGATTTAGCTTGATAATAGAATTAGAAGGAATGCAAGTGAATGAAAAAAGGTTATCGTCATCACTTGAGTAGTATTTCTTGATAGTAGGGAGGCGTTTTCGATGAAGTCTCTACGCAAGAGGCAATAAGCCCCGCGAATTGTTAGTGTATAAGCCTGATATTCAATTGTCATTCGGGCCTCTTGGACTGGTGTTCTCTCACGTATGTTTTCTTAATGGAAATACACGATCGTTATATCTTCCAATTCGTCTTCTGATATCATCTTTCATCCATTCAGTCCTACTTCCGATGGTTCAGCAGCAGCTATCATTTGTTCTGATTCCTATCTCAACAAACATCCTCATCTGCGTGCACAGGCTGTGGAAATCGTTGGTATTGTCAATGACCGATGTACACTTTGACTCTTTTTGTTCTCAGGAATGAAATTGGGAACAGATCTTCCCTCAGTCTTCAAGGAGGATAACATGAAAATGATTGGATTCGATATGATCGATAAGATCAGCAAGGATCTTTACAAGGAAACTGGACTGACTGCTCATGATGCACAGGTATCAAAGAGGGTCTATTTGTGTTAAGGGGGAATGTTGAGGTGATTGAACTTCACGACTGTTTTGCCCCCAATGAATTGATCACATATGAGGCCATTGGACTCTGCCCTCTTGGTTGGTTATCACTGTAGATGAAGTGACAGACTGAAATTGTTGAGGAAAGGCCGGAGAGTTAATTGATCGTGGTGACAATACTTATGGAGGAAAATGGGTAATCAATCCATCTGGAGGACTTATCTCAAAGGGACATCCAATTGGAGCTACTGGTAGGAAGAATGAGGAGTGAGAAGATGAGAATGGGTACATTCAGGAGTTGCTCAGGTTGTTGAACTGTCTAATCAACTACGAGGAAAATGTGGAAAGAGACAAGTTCCAAATTGCAAACTCGCAATGCAACACAATATTGGTAGGGGAAGACGAAAGGAAGTGTCCTAATGGGAATGTCCATAGGAATCGGAGGTGCAGGAGTAGTCGCATTCTATAGAATGGCAGATGGTGGAACATCCACTGGAGCACCCAAGGTACAATAGACAATGGATATCGTGAAGATAGACTCATTCAGGCCTCAATTGGAGGTTCTTCTGGAGCCAAACTTCGTTCTGATGAAGTATTTGCTGAGATCAAGGAAAGAATTCAAACTGTCAGTTTTGTCTCCTTTGAGTATCTTGATTGGCTTGATTGAGGAGAAAGATCTTGTGAAGAAAGCAGGGGGAATTGTGGTTCGTTTCCATGTGACAGGAGATGGAGGAGTGACCAAGGATTGGCTCATTGATCTGAAGAGTAATCCACCATTTGTGGGACACAATGACAATGTGTATGTCAATGAGAATGGTCAAAAGATGAAGGATGTTCATTTGAAGGAAGGCTGAACTGGAAGCAACGATCACTGATGAAAACTTCATGCAACTTGCTGGAGGAAAACTCAAGCCTGATCAGGTAACAAATAATCGATGATGAAAATGAAGGCATTCGAAACATTTGAAGTCGTTTATGACGGGAAAAGTAGCTGCATCTATTCTGCAAATGACATTCTCACTCTTCCCACAAACACAAATTTGATTGACATGCTACACAATTCATATGACTTAGCCACGCTATCTATGATGTGAACCTTTGAACTTGAGTGTAGTTCGACTCTTTAAGATTCAATCAATGATTGGTCGTTGTAGGCCTTCATGCGTGGACAACTCAAGGTCAAGGGAAATATTGCAAAGGCAATGAAACTGCAGACAATCTTCAATCCTTCAATGCTCAAAACAAAGATCTAATCATCTCTGCCCATTTGTAATTTTATTGCTAAAATATGTATACTTACATGAACGAGATAAAGACGATAGACATTTCATTTGTTCGTTTAAACTCTACATTCATGCAACAAATGGGTTTTTTTTCAACGGTGTCTTGTTTAAATCTAATTTACATTTTTTAAACATTCACATTATTCGAATGTTGTAACAAATCTGAGATCCTACGGAAGCAACCATGGCAGATGATACACGGAAATAGTGAGATGACATGAAGAAAGATATATATATATATACTCGGATTTATTCGTCCTTCACTCGATTTGGTGTGATATAAGGAGTATAGTCGAACATTCTAGGAGTTGCCGAGAACAGAAAGATGATAGTGAGAATGAAAAGCCCTGGAGAAGTAAACAGAATGACTAAGAAGGATTTCGTTTCATTACCAGTAAACAAATATAGGGATATTCTATCAAGTACCATGGCCACAAATCTCCAATCTGCCTGTGATTCATCATCTCTTTCATCATCATCCATCTTGGCCTGAATCTTCTTCTTCTTTCACAATGAAATCCCTTCCCCCACCTTGAATTCTCTCAACAGATCAGCACATTCTCTCACTATTGCCTCTAGTCTTCCAGTGTTAACTGAATAACTCTTTCCTCTTTCTCTTTCATTCATTCTCACCTCCTTCAATTGAGCCTGATTCGATAAAAAATGAATGGAGTAATCTGTTTCGTCCACGGAATGAATCTGAGTGGGTGAATATAGTGTGAGGGGACATTTTGGAACCGAGACATTTCATAGTTTTCGCTTCCCTATTCATTATTCCCGTTCCCTCTCTCACGATGCGGAGCGGTCTCCACAGGACGCAAATTGTCCCCTTACCGGGTGTAGAGTGGTGAGTTGAATGGATGGACTCACCCTTACAATCATACATTGCAAGTCTCATTGCACTTTCATCAGGAATCAAACGACGAATCTCAAAGAGAAGATAAAGAGAAAAGAGAAGACTCGCACCTGTTCAGCCTTTTCAACATTCTCGATTGTTATGGGAAGTTTCCTCGATAATCGACGTGTTCCCTGAAGGACCTTTTCTCTTCTCATTCATTCAATAGAATCAAACTGGAACGGACGATAATTCAGAAGAAGTCGTCGATGTCGAGGCTCTACAATGGAACGTATTCCATTGTGTTGTTTCAACTTCCATACCTGTCACTGTTTGGTTTGCAGAACTTTGTTCCTGGTCTGGTCATCAAAAGAAGCCAAGGAAGCCATTCAAGGAATATAATACGCATCTACAAGAATGAGGAAGGAGAAGGAAGGGATGACTCACCCAATCACTCATTTCATGAGTACGAGGGGAACGATAGAAGATACTTATGATAAGAATAGTCACTACAATTGAACAACCAAGGAGAAGCATTGAAACAGAGAAGAAAAGGGCTGAAGGACTGATTAAATACAGAAGGGACTGTTACTGACCGATGACTGGAATGGATTCTGATGTTGGAGGAGTGATCTCAGATACCATTCCAAGGAAGACAGTAACAGACAGAAGGTTAGTGATTTCTCAAAGGGGCAGATATTAGAGGAAGTGAGAAGAGAATCATACGCAATGTGATCTTTTCTCCACATTCTGGTGGTAGAGTGTATCCAAGGACATTAGTGAGAGTAATCAGAACAGAAGGAACAATCCAATTCAATCCATAGTAAAGAGTCTTCCTTTTCATGTGAATACGAAAGTAAACCTGAAAGGACATCAATCATTCCATTCTCATTCCTTTTCCATACCTCAACATATTTCTCTCCTTCGAATTCCGATGGAACTCTTTCAGCAGGCGTTGCTACAATGCTCGTTCATAATAAAACATTAACTGTTGTCATCAAACCCAATAGTTCCCATTCTCCATTTGGAATGAAGTATTGAAGGTCCATTTGATGATTACCTGTCATTCTTTACTCATTTCTATTCTTGCTTTCTTCTCACCAGTAAGATTAGAATCATCAATGTGAAGATCCAACTTATCTCCATTGTAAGTCCATGCTCCGTACTGAAATTGTAAGAAGTGGCAATGCTGGAAATAATGAAAATATTGCGCACCTTCAAGTAGCAAATCTGGTCATCATATGGGAACCTGGAATGATTGATAGTTCATATGTGTGAGTAGAGACCCTCATACCATGTGATATCAATGGCACAACTCAATTTGACAATTCCTGGAGGAGCGAGAAGTACATCTCCTGTATGTTGAACAACGAAATTGACAGCAAAAGAAGCATCGAAGTGCTCATCGGCACTCAAATAAAAAGTCTCAATATCTAAATATTCCCAGTAGTTTCTGTCTACCTGTTGAATAGAAGAATATCCGGTCTCCACAGTAAATTGTTGGGCAATTGAAGCTTCTTTATGCCTCCATATTCATTTGGATCCCATCTCATTTTGTAATCGTTCCATTTCTCAATTTGACTGTCTCAATATCTTTCAAGGCAGTACTTACAGTCTGTTGCCAAACAACAAGAGTGAGCACTTGATTCTTCTCATCCTCAATATTCTTCCCTTTCTAAGGATTCAATTCAACTGACCACATCAACAATCTGTTGTAGAATGATCCTCAAATGTACTTTGAGTGCCTCAGAATGATTAGCCACAGGTCGTTCCATTGAGTCATAGTTCTGTTTGAGATCTTGGATCAATCTGAATAGTCATTCATTGATGAGAAGAGAAGAGTCAATCTCACCTGAATTCATCTTCACTCGATTGAACAAATGAAATGAAGAGTGGAAGAAGGAAGAGAATCCTCATAGGGGAATGTCTGATTGTCATTGATTGATAAGACAATGAACTGAGATCACTTACAGAGGGAAAGCAGAAGCATGAAGTAGCTTAGCCTATAAGCAAATGTATCTCGACTCTGTGAGAAGAGAAGAGAGAAGAGAATGGAAGAGAAGAAAAGAAGGAAAGGAAATGATGATACTCGGGCAAACAATAAGTGAGAGACAACAAATGATCACTCATTCCATTACATTCAGGGAATCATTCAATCAATTGATCTATAGTCCTTTACTCTATGACTTCTCGTATAATATCCATTCTCTTGTGATAAGAAGTCCCTTTAAACAGTTCGATATGTCAAATGTCCCTCTTTGTTTGCATAGACTTGTTGTATCCCGTGTCTGTTGAGATGTATCGTTCTTTCTCTCATTCACTCCCTTTCCCTTTCCTGTATCCTCTTCTTTCCTTCTTCGATGTGTTCGACAGTTTAATACATTAACTTATTCACACGGTCAACACCTTACAAATAACATAAACACTGATTCCTTCTCAATAGTACTACACGGATTGGTCTCACGACCTACAAATATCGTATAACCCAAAAATATAAGAAACTTTGATTTAAAAATATTGGAAAGTCGGTCACTTTCGCCAATATAGCGACGAGCCATGTTGGACTCCAAGATACGCCCGTTCTATTTTG